>JAQGBS010002029.1:0-13989 GCA_034698545.1 Acrobeloides obliquus
TTCAATCTCATGAAATAACTGTTCCACTTCATTTTCAGATAGGCCTAGGCTTTTCTGAAAATACGGCCGTATTTTCAGAAAAGCCTAGGATTTTCTGAAAATACGGAATTTTCAGATAGGCCTGTAACAAATATATTTTTTGATCTTTGAGGTCACTTATCACCCCCTCATACACCGCTTACTAACCTCTCCTTTTCCCAAAATAAATTTGAAAGGTTGCAGCCGGTCTCGGCTTGAATCAAATTTTGTTCCATCTTTTGCCAATGTACCAACATAGTGCACATAAACTATGTCTCCTGCTGACGGCCCTGCTTCTGAATTCCCTGATTTTATGATTGTTTTCAGGAGACTGAGGTCCTAAAAGTAGATTTATGTATAATTACATTTATATAAAACTTTTAATAAGTCTTGAAATTTAAATTCAATAATTACTTCTTCTATACTTAAGTCAATCACATCCATAATATTTGGTAAAATTGCCGCAGTTATCCTATTACTATAAACGTAATGTGTGTGAAGACGATCTCGGGAACGTTTGATTTAAATCTCTAATGCTAAAACTAAAGGCCTAGGGGACGAAAATCTAAGACTTTTGACATCATTTTTATGGATGTACCAACAAATTATGTTTCAATTTTTTATTGGGTTGTACCATAATTTTCGGGCTTTTGAAAAAATCAAAAAGTTCTCTAAATTGGCTGATCTTTTCTACTCGGGGATTTTCGACATGGAGAACTTGAATCTGAAGGAATTTGTTGATTTTAACCACAGGTTAAAAAGGTTTTTAGAGAGTATACCCATACGATGGGTATACTCTCTAAAAAGGTTTCATAATTAAAATCGTTTAAACTCGCTTAAATTAGTGTCAGAGAAATTTTTTCATGCATTGGAAATGCGCAAACGATTCCTTGCCTAGAAAAACCCTTAGACAGCCGTTTTTCCAACGAAAATTCGAATCTTGGTTTATTTTCGCTTCAATACACCCACCCCTTTCCTTGAATCAGGGTCAAGGGAGCATTTTCACGATTCGGCAATGCGCAATCGATTCCTCGTATAGAAAACCCCCCATAGGAGTCATTTTTGTAAAGATTCCATTCGAATAGCAAAAGCTTAAAAATTATGGTACAACCCAATTTTTATGCCGGTATAAATTTACTCTCGGAGAAACAGTAAGCGGCTGAGATTTTCGGCTCCGGTACTTAAAAAGAATAAAAATTAGTACCGGGAGCCGAGCGCCCCGCGCTCGGGGAGTTGTGACTCCGAGCGGTACTCCCAAGTAACGCTCCCCGTTAAAAATGTATTAGTTATTACTAATACTTTTTAAAATTAATTCCTGCTAACCTTTTTTTGAAAAAAATGAAAAAATTTTTCTCCAATTTCGATGATTTTGGTGTTTTCTCTCATCGTCCCCTACAACTTTTGCAATGGCACTCCGGGCTTAAATCTATCGTTCCCGAGATTGTAATCACACACACAGACACACTTTACACGTTTAATGCAGTAGGATATGAATCAATTTAAGTTAAGAATAAATCAATCAATAAAAAACTAAAAAGTAAGCTTGTAAGCTCGACTTGAGATATGGAACCTGTGTGAAAGACAAGAAATGTTTGTTTAATGGTAGCTCATCAGCAATGTCAAGAATCCTCCTATTGAATTGTTCCAAAAGTTCCTAGATTTTTTACATGAATTTTTTCAAAAAATTTTTTTCTTTTTTACTTTTAATTTTTCTAAAAATGATCCCAAGTGGGGAATTTTATGCAAGGAATCGATTGCGCGCATTACCAAAGTGTGAAAATGCTTCCTTGACCCTGATTCAAGAAAAGGGGTGGGTGTATTAAAGCGAAAATAAACCAACATTCGGATTTCTATTGGGGTATTTCAGCACAAACACCGATTTCAAAAATTTGTATCTCAATGAGTTTAAATGATTTTTCCAAACGGTCTTTTACAAGTTGCTAGGCTTGTGACAGAGTTTTTTTTTAAAATAAAACTAAAAAAAATTTTTGCTACTTTTTTGGCACGACTATTTTTCTAAATGTTGATATGTAAAGACCTTCCCAATGAAAATTTTTTAAAATTCTTTCACCAACTAATAAAACAAACTCGAATCTGGTCATATACACAAAATCTCGATTTTTAGATTAGTATTTAAATAAAAAAATTTTTAAATGTGTAAAACTCCTATCGACGATGCTGGGACTCGAATCTGACTTATACAGTTCTTTATAAAATTGGTTATTGAAATGATTGATTAATACTACAGTGGATTCTCGATAGTACGGTCCCCTCGGGAGGAGGTACCATTTTTCTGAGATATATTAAAAATCATTGTTTTTACGCCAAAACTCGTCCATTTTTGAACAATCGCTCGGAAGGAAATGCTAGGAGGGTGAAGTGCTCGGGAGTCTTCACAAACATCTCTTCTTATCCCCTCCGAGAGCGTTAGCGCTCGGCTCCCGGTACTAGTTTTAAATATGACAAAGCTTTCTAAGAAAATTTAATTTTATCATTTTTTCATAATAAACTTATTAGACAAAAATAAAGCTTATACTGTATGTCATTTAGCAGTGACTGCATTTTTGGGAATAAAAAATTTATAAGTTGACTTTCAGAATTTTCTGATTAGGAATGTTATTGTAAAACATTTTTCTCAAGCCAACCATTTCATTCTCGTGATTGGGATGCTGTCTCCAGAAATTAACGATGAATCAAGCATGAACAAATTCTTCATGCTGACAAAAATGAATATCGAAGATTCAATAGAAATGAAATTTCAAACAGTTTTTTGTAAATAAAAATATATGTATTTTTTACTTTCGTTTCAAAAAAATAACGTTATAAACTCCTTAAAAATCAAGTTTATTTTTTAATCTTTTCAAGAAAACAATTTTATGGTTTTTCCATAATTACTTTCTTCCAACCAATTGGACCCAAGTCGGACTCTACAAAATCAGGCGTATAAAATTCCTAAAGGCCCTAACAGATGAGAAAAGAACGCCCAATGTCAGTTTTTACGGCATTGTAATATAATTTAATTACATGCTCATTCGTTTCGATTGATTCACATCGAAACAAACACTGGGAGGAAGAAATTTAAGTTTCTCCTCGATGACGAGTGTTCACTGATTTTCGCTCGTTGGAATGAACAGAAGAGGAAATTGTGGAGTCACGAATATCGGAGTTCTGGCTTTTTTCTGGGTCAAAATTTCAAATAGTTTAATGGATTGAAGAGCTTTTTTGTTGTTAAGAAGGTTTTTGTAAATTTGAGATGTGTTGGAAAATTTGTTCTATAATGCATTTTAAACGGTAAACAAGTTTTGCTTTATTAAGCAGAAGAAAATGGTTCTAAAACATCAGATATATTTCAACTATGGTTCAGTTACGAATGCTTAATAAATCATATACTTAATTATTTTTTTCATCCTTCCATCAAAAATTCTCTTCAACAGGAAAATACATATAACCAAACTAGTTTCATAGAAGATGAAAACTTACGGAGCCATTAACAATACTTGTTTTCTTAACCATAGCAGAGCGGTTTCGCGGTTTCGTAGTTTTTTACACAACTTTTTATGCTGAACACAACCTTAAAAAAATTTTTGAAAAAAATGTTCCAGTGAGTCTAGAGATATATACCCCCGAAAATTTTGCGTTTTAGTAAAATAGTCATAACTCCTTGTAGGTATTGAGTTAAGAGATGGTTGAATAAAGTGGCCATAACTCAGTCAAATTGTTACCAACAAGCCAAACCCAATAAATCAAAATTTTTCTCGGAATCTGGGCTACATTTTTGGATATCATCATGTGGACTGAAAGCCCTGCAATCGGGTCAAAAATGCTAACCTTTATATCCGGATTAAAAATCCGGCCAAAAAATCAGGGTATGCCTCAAAGATTGAAGTATAACTTTTGAATTGAAGTAAAAACTCTCTATAGGTGTTTATATAAAAGTTGTAGGGCAGATCACAAGCTTTAACACGAGTGGTCAACCATCTTTCAACCCAATTCCTACGAGAAGTTATGGCCATTTTACTAAAATGCAAAATTTTCGGGAGTACCCCTACAAAGATAGCGCTCTAGACATCACTGGAACACTTTTTTTCAAAAAATTTTTACGGTTGTATTCATCATAAAAAGTTGTGCAAAAAGTTACCAACCCGCGAAACTGCCCTGCTAGTGTTAATAAGAAAAATGATATGATTTTTAAAAATTTTTGACCAAAAATTGTGTTCTCGCGATTATTTTAGCGTGTGGGCACTTTTCTCGAGTTACAATTGTTCGTTTTTGAGCTCAAATTTCGATTACATGGGTCTTTTAAACATTAATGATTCGTCAAAGTTATATTCGTTGAATTATTTGTTTAAAATTTACAATTTTTATAAATTTTGTGAATGAAGTTCGATTTTGAAATGAGATTAGTTTTTTTTCTAATGATTTTGCTCCAGGGAAATGATCTTGCTTAAAGCTTTTTTAGGAACAATTTAAGAGGTGATATTTTGACTTTTCTAACCTATTCTAATATAATGGACGGCACAGTAAAAAAGTTTTCTTTTTTCTTTGAAACCAACGTATACCCCATTTTTGGGGTCGCTGAGCACGAATTTGAAGTCATTCGTGGTCAGCGACCCCAAAAATGGGGTATACATAGGTTTCAAAGAAAATGAAAAAACTTTTTATACTTATCCTTCATCAGTTAGAGTTTTCTAGATATCGCCGCTTAATATCTATCGAATTGCTATCTTATTTTTGAATCCCATATTTATCCACTTTCGCCTACATGTTTAACCTAGAAATTAATTATTCAATACCCTCGAAACCGGAATCGCCCTCTTCTCGGATCAGCTGTCCTCTCTCTTCTGCTAACAGTTTCACACTAGGTTGTCATGGCGCAAAAGAGATCTATACAATGTAAAACCCCGAGAGGGAAATGAAAGAGAAGTCCGAGGTTTTTGTGCTCTCCGGGTGAGCAAGAAAATATTGTACGCAAATAACCATTGAGTGACTCTAGCGACCGATAGACTGTTCGTGTGTGGACGCTGCGGAGTTTGAGTACATTCGTACCGCTGAACCGCACTCATTATGATCGTGTACTTTCATTAACTATGCGATAATGATATGCGAGATGAGGTCGCACTTAGTTGGTTGGTCATTTTTGAGAGATTGTTTATTTTTTGGAAATAATTTCCGCTTTGTTTTAAACTATACACTTAAAAAACAGCTGAAATTTTTATTCAAAACGTGCTAATAACCCGATTTGGTGAATGTATGATACCAATGCCCGTACATTTTCATGAACTAATTGAATGTAGTTTATGATAACCTACGGACATTGGTATCATACACCCACTAAATCAGGTTATTACTGCGTTTTTAATCCAGTTTTCCTCTGTTTTTTTAGTATATTGGTTTGATTTTAGCTTTTTTAGTTTAACGCTCCCAGGATGACTCCTACAAGGGTATATTATGTTATAGCATGGCGAGCTTGAACAAATAAGAACAAAAAAAAAATTTTGGAACCGGTTCGTCATAGTCGAAAATTCAAAATACTGGAGACACTTGCAAATTGTGTTAAAAAATTTTGTAACGACCATATCTCCTCTTAGGAATTGAATCGAGGTTTACCATTCAAAAGAAAGCTGGTGATCAGCGCTACAACTGAGCTACAATTTCCCTAGGAACTTTCCTTGACAAAAATCCCCAGCAAACAGGTCAAAAATGCCGCTCTTTGTCAAAAATCAGTAAAAAAATCAAGGTATGCCTCAAAGATTGAAGTGTAATTTTTTATTGAAGCGAAAACTTGCTATGAGTGTCTATATAAAAGTTGTAGCGCTGATCACCAGCTTACTTTTCAGTGGTCAAACATCTCTCAATTCAATTCCTACGAGGAGAATATGGCCGTTACAAAAATTGTTATCAAAATTTACAAGTATCTCCAGTATTTTGAATTTTCGACTATGGCACACTGGTCCCAAAATTTTTTTCTTTGCGCTTATTTGTTCAAGCTACATCATAATATACTCTTGTAGGCGTCGGTCCTGCAAATGTTTTATTATCCTCCTTTTAGCAACCTTCTCAATAATCTATTTATATTATACACCTTCCAACTACATTGCACACCCCTCCACACCCTTAAATATGCCTTTTATGTTAAACCATCCCATGAATGAGAATAATCAAAAATGGATCATTCCTTTTTGGTCATTTTGATCATCTTTGATTTTCACCTTTTTAACCTTGAAAAGCCTTTCAATGGAGCCTCATTATTATCTCGTTCAATGAATATATTATACACCGAGGACCACATATGGACAGTTTGAATAGATTCAATAATTTGAATACAAAGTTCCATTTTTGATATTGGTCATTCTGTGATTGTTCATATCTTATAGATTTATAAATTTTCTTCAAATTTTTGGAAATTAAAATCTACCTTTTCATAATTGAAAAGGAGATGTGAAGTGGTCTTTGACCAAGGTGAGACACAGATGAGAGAAAAGAAATTTCTAGGGAGTAAAGAAAGTTTTTTATTGGCAAATCGTCGAAGATACCTTTTTGAAATCTTTTTTGCTCCTCCTCTCTCTTACTGATATTAGTATATAAAATAAAACGTAAATAAATTTTCGTGTTATGTTAAGTATTTTTTGATATATTGATTTATATTTTTTAGGTCTATGCTCGCAAGAGCTTCGTTCCTATTATTATGGATAGTTTCGGTTAGTCTAGCCCGATATTTATCAGACTATCAGGCTGAAGATCAGCTATTAGATCCTATAGATCGTACTGAGAAAAATGTTTATTTTGATTCAAAAGATAATGTATTTTTAACTAATCCAGATAAACAAGTTGAAGAATTCTTAGAAGATTCGATGCCTGTTGAACTAGCTTCAAAATTTGAAGAGATTTCTGAAGATGGACATATTCCGGAAAATGAAGTAAATTGTTAGAAAAAAACAAAATAAAAAGGAAATCAAACTCTTTCCCTATATCCAAAACTGGCCATCAGTTGAAAAAGTCAAAAATATAACAAAAAAACTTGACTAATAGTTAACAATCGTAACTACCCCCCCCCACATCACTAAACTTGCTCGTTACTGCCTTAATGTACCTCCTACACGGTGTTTGAAATTTGCAAAAAGTTGCGACTTTGGCAATCTCTTGTAGCCGAAAGTAGTGAGCGAGAGTCGAAGCTGATCCTTTTTAGAAAGCCGAAACCGGAACATTTCAAAATCAAAAAAGTCGAGTCGAAAAACTTGAAAGTCGAAACTGAAACTTTTGAAAGTTGAATAAAAGTCGAAACCAGTCTAGTCAATAGTGTCAAAAAGTCGAAAACTCGGGTCAATCGATCAGTAAATTTTTCAAAAAAAAGGCCAAAAAATGTTCCAAATTTAATGCTCTACAATATTTTATGAAACTTTTTATTTTTCAAAATAATTAAACTCGGTGACTGTTGTCCGTGAAGGATAACCGTAATGTTCACATGTGACGGTTATCCTAGTAGCTTCGAAAGTACGATTTCGAAAAGGTGATTCCCAACACTATTCCCCTTCCCCCATTTCCTTTGAGAAAAATAGTTTATATTATATTTTTAGCTTCATCTAGACAATGCTATCCCTATAAGCACAGTTTCAACCAGCTCTGAACAACAAATAAAAACCATCTTAAATCCTGCTAACAAAATGTCCATTGCCAACTCTACCAAAGATATAGAAGATTATCAAGTTGATTCAGGCATCGAAGAACCTATGGTTTTAAAAATTGTTAAACCACTGTGTGATAATTAAGGGTCATTTTTAGTATTAGTCATGTGATCTCGAAATAAAATATTTATTTTAAAAAAAGTTTTTTTCAAATTGTTGTTTTTTACACATGTAAATTGTTTTACGCAATTGTTCCAAATGGTATTACCATAAATTTTCCCAATATTGTTAAAGTTCTCCACCAAGCTCGATGATTTGATAACCATATTCGATAAAGACCGTTTTCGGAAGCGATAATTCGGTCATTTAAAGGAACTACTGTTGGGCCTGGCATCCATCCAAGGACTGGATAGATGGTGTACATGCTAAAATAATTAAATTTATGACTTAAATGCAATAGTGATCCAAAAGCAAAATGTCAAAGAGAAAGGGTTATTTGAATGAAAATGATAAGGCAGGATTTATACTGCTCTGCGACATGTAGCGCGACGCGTCGCAGAGCAATTACGTTTATAGTGCAAACAATTTTTACAATGCCGTTTATAGTTGTTGTCTCGCGACAGCCTGAGATGTCGCAAGTGCTGACCACGCGACGCGGCACAAGGTCGAGTAGCAAAAAATTTTGCTCCAAGCGGATTCGAACGCACGACCTTGTGACCTGATCCACTGCTTTTTCACTGCACCACCGAGGCCTGTTGATAGAGAAACATTTTTCAAACTAAGTTCTATCGCGCGACAAGTCGCTACACGACAAGTCTGTTGCGCAACACAAAAAGCACTTTCCCGGGACAGACTATAAATGCCAACTCGTGACGCGTCACGCGACACAAAAATGCACTGTCGCGTCGCGACGAAAGTATAAATCCTGCCTAAGGATTAAAAGCAAAATTTACTTTTCTAAATTATCTTCGTCCTTGTTATCAGACAAAAATATTCCCATGCTAAAATTGGCATCACCAGTTACCCACCATTCTAATATATCCCCTTTCTGCAACTCTTTTTCAATCATTAAAAATTTTCCGGCATAAATGCGATATTTGTCAACACTTGGAGGAATAATTGGAATGTGGTAATTTTCAATAGGAAATTCTTGGGGTTCTTTTAGGATTGCTTTAAAGCGATCGATTTTTTCGGTGTTCCATAGTGTCGGTAAAGCATGCGGTGCTGCAAGTTCGAGAATTTCATCTCGCCAATGTGAAGAGCTGAGGATTCTTACCTAAAAAGATATCCCTATTTATTGTTAAATTTTAAAAAATACAGTTGAACCTCAATTGCCCCCTGAGGGACTGATCCTAAGGGCACTAAGTCGAGGTGAGGCACTAAATCGAAGGATCATTAAATCGAGATTTTCTTGCCGGATCCGAGCTCAAGGGGAGGCTAAATCGAAGAGGGCACTAAATCGAGGTTCAACCATAGTTTTGAATTTAAAAAAGAACACTTTTAACTATGGCTTTCCAAAATTAGACAAAAAATATAAGTTGGATGCCGAATGATTAGGATACTAGGATTGCAATTTGAAAGGGCGGGAAAAACCTCGGACTGTTACGTCAACTTTTTTGTGCTGATTCCATCTCTTTTTAAATTTACTTTTTGGATAGTCTTTTCTGGCAGTATAGGCTTTACTATAGTCCATAATGCATAAACAAATGATGGCACGTTTACCAATACAAAATACTTCATGAGTTCTACATAATGTTCTTGCATAAATTCAGATAAGCTTTTTAGAGGTCCAGTTAGAAGATCATATAACTTTTTGTCATATGTAATCCCTGATAAGTCCATTACATAGAGTATACTTGCTTGCTTTCCTATAACATACATATTTCATTTCTAAGCAGTCTAATATTTAAATCTATTTTTTGCAGTGTATTCGAGTGCAAATTTCATAAAGAAAAATGATCAATATTTGAAGAAATAATATTTTCTTTAAAATTTTTTGATTTGATGAAATGATGTCAGAAGCCCCCTCGGCAACACAATTTTACAATTTGAAAATTGCACCTGTCATTTTCTCAACTCTCATACATTCTGCCAACATCCCCTCCATGTCGCGTAAATTTGCCTTCATAATTTCTTGAATGGAGTATGTTTGTAACATACCATGATAGTCAGATGTTCCACACTAGAAATTATGGTTCAAATATCTACACAATGATTAAAATTCCTTGTACAGTCAAATCTCGCTAAGCTGACACTCCTGGGGGACCGGCCCACAAGGTGGCGATTTGAGAGATGCTTTTACACCGAAAAATGTACAGGGTGTCTCAGCTAAGTGTGAACATCAATGATTTGGCATGTAACCCTTGCGAATTTTTCGATGCGGTTTTTTAGCTACAATTCTGGTGCACTGGGTATTATCATTTGGCATTATAACAAATAGATTGGTGTCAATCTTGAGCAAAAAATAAATAATTTTTGAAATTGACAAGTCGTGAGTGTTCCCTGTTAGCTGAGACAGCTGAGACTCTGTACAATGAGACCGGAAACAGGGTGGCGACTTATTGAAGGTGGCATCTTAGCGGAATGGCGGCTTAGCAAGAGTCGAACATACAATAAAAACATTATTTATTACTTGTTCAACATAAACAATAAGATTTTCAATGACTTCAGATTCTCCAGTTACACCATATGGGATAAATTTATGGATTGGATGGGATCGTGGTTGTTCATGGAGTTTATCAAGATTCCAATGAGATTTTCTGCAAATTAACATTTTAAGTGGTTAATGAAATAAATGATCTCCGTTAATACCAAAAAATGTATCCCCTCCTTAAAGGACTCTTATCTCCGGAATAAGAACATAGCTATGCCTATATCCTACTCTGTCTATATGTGTGTCCAGACGATTTCGGAAACGTTGATTTAAAATATCAGCGCTAGAACAAAAGTTATAAGGAATGATGAGAGAAGATGATTGATACCAAACTTAACATTTTAAGTGGTTAATCGAGGGCAAAGAAATTTGCCCTTTTTACCCTTTGGGAGACCAACAGGAAAAAATGAATTTTCCAAAAAGTTCTACAAATCGGCTAATTTTTTAAGGGGGTTTTCGGATATGGGAGACACGAATTTGAAGGAATTTTTGAAAGCTTTGGTTATAGTGAATTTGCCCAAAAACTAAAAAGTTTCGAGTTTTCCTAGGTAAACTCGACGTTTTAGAGTTTGCCGCTAACACATTCAGTCAAGCCTCTCAATAGTGACTCCCCTCGGGGGGGGGGGGGGGGATCACTATTTCGGGGTTTGATGTAGTTACATACAATAAATGTTGCCTGACTTTGCAATAAAATCGTGTGTATTGAAACGAATGGCAGAATACCAGGTTCAATTGCTTCAATACACACTATTTTATTGCAAAATCAAGTAACTTTTATTGCATGTGGGGAGTCATTATTGAGAGGTTCGCTTCTTCGACCGGAGTGAGGGGTCACTATTGAGAGGTTTGACTGTACATGAAAACTTCAAAATACCTTGTTTTCAAATGTATCCTAAGCTTTTTAGCTGTTTCTATTAGGTTCCCATTATGGCCTTGAAACCACCGTAAGAGGTTAAAATCAGTATCATAATATGGTGTCAGATCATCCTTTACCAATTCCCTTAAACTATTAATAGCCGAAATATCTGTTTGATCGAGTTGTGACATTGTAAACTAAATAAAATAAATTTCTAGTTGTATAAGACAAAAAATCCGAGTTGTGATAAACTATGTCAGGTGTATAACCCTAAGGCAAATTGGCGAATTGTGGTATGAAAAAAGGAATAAACACTCTGTGGAAGTTAAGATCAAGGATGAATTGAGATGACAAGTTTTAAAAACCGGTTGTGTTTGTCAACTTAAAAACATTGGTTTATTAGTTTGAGTAATTATTCATTTTTTAGACTTTATAAAATGGAACCGAGCGCCTCCCGGATTTCGTATATCCGAGTATTTTAAGTTCAGTATGAATCTGGAATCAATTTCGAAGAGCCGAACATGAGGGTTTCTAAAGTGTTTCACAAATTGTAATGATAAGACTTACGTAAAATGTCATAAGGGGTCAAAAAATTTTCTTTGAAAGGTATCTCCATGATTTTGGTGCCATTTTTCTTCTCTCATCAAGCCCTATCGATTGGTATAGGCTGTGACGGAATTAGGCTTAAGATGACGGAGATATTACAGAAACGCATACAGAATTAGCACGTTTAATATTTAAAGATAAAATTCATTTCATCTTAATAATTGTAAACTTTTCACTAATCGAAAACTTTATTTTTATAAACAATTTTTGAACAAAAATTAAAAAAGGAATATAAAATTTAATTCAAAACCTTAGTCATTCGAAAAGTCAATCTTATTGGCAAAAAACAAGGATTTTTCGATTCTTCTTTGGATCAAATTTGCCTTTACGGTGAACTGCAACTGGATAAGCATCGATCCCATGACATTCAAAGAACTTCAAGTCAGAAACTTCAACACCGACGCCATGTCGACAAAACATTTCTTGCTGATTTCTCTCAAATAATTTGAATTTGATATCGGATTCTGTAATGTCTTGAATAAAGTAAATGTAGGGTGATCACGTCGCCCTAATTAGGGGCAAATGCATTTTTCAAGAAAATTGTTGCCTGCGGCGCTTGTTTTTACATTAACTCAGGGATTTCAACAAAATTTTAGTCGAAAATCGAATTTTCTGAGCGTTTTCATCTTAAAAATGAGTGTTTTTTAACAAAAAAGTTTTCACTCCTGTCGGTGCGAAAAAATAGGGGTTTAAAAGATTATAAATTTTTTTGAAAAACTCGTAAAAATTGCCTTTGCCCCCTTACGATTTTGCCCAAATTTTTGGAAAATTTTCAAAAAAACATAGGAGGGGACTAAGGTAAAAAGTTTTTTTGAACAGGCCCCCAAACTTGAAGTCTGACTACGCCACTGATTCTAGTGAATGCCCCCTTTTTTGATATTTTGCCCCCATTTCTAAATATGCATGTAATCACCCTAAATCAGTGCGCTTGATTTTTAAAAGAATATCGGTAAAGCCGTTGAAATCTGCTTCAGTGTGATGCTTAACCGAAATGACCTTGATGATAGAAGGAACTTCGGTATTTAGGTTGAGTAAAAGGCTTGTTGAAGCCGAAATTTTTGGATTCATGTCTGTTTTTTAATGGAACCTACAAAAGCCAGTTATTTTCAGAATGCTCAAATATTATTCGGCTTATCAGAATAACTTTAAAGTAAACAAATACTAAAACGATTGCTTGGATTTGATTATATTTGAAAATAATTTTTTTTTTTCGTTTAAAAGGATGGCATAGCAACTAATTTGTAAGAATTATGAAATTTAAAGCTTTTTAAATTTTTACTGTATAAGAACATTCATGAAAATTTTATAGCCAAAATGAGTGCTTCAATTTATGATGCTGCCGAAGAAGATGATGTTATAGGTTGTACCCCTTTACAATTGGCCGACAACCACTGGATAGAAATTCAGAAATTGGTTGAAGTTCTACCTGAATCGGTCAATGACTTAAACAAATCCGAAACCAATTATGAACGTTTCCAGAAATTGGTTGAGCTGTATCATGATCAACCAAGATTATTGGACACAGTATTGGTGGAATTGGTGGAAAAATTATTGAAATTTGTGGAATTTCCCATGGAAAAAGAACTTTCAAAGTTGACTATTGCTGCGCTTATTCGATTAAAAGTGTTAACGACAGTGAGAGGATATAAAACAATTATTAAGTTGTTGCCACATGAGGTAAGGAAAAATGTAAAAAAATATATATACTTACTTGTCAATCAGTGTTGTCCCGTGTACAATGTGTTGTGTACACACGAGCGAAATCGTCATAGGAATTGAATTTGAATTTATTTCCTTTATAGATTTGTTATTCACGACAAAAGAAAATTTTGGGCTAATGTATTCAACTCATGAGTACTCATGTGTACACAACATATGTGTACAAAATGTGTTTGTGTACACAATGTGTACACATGTGTTTGTATACACGTGTATTGTGTACACAAACACATGTGTACAGGGGACAACACTGTTGTCAACTAACCTAAAGTACTGGGAACTAGGGGTAGAGGGATGGGGGGGGGGGTACATATCCGAGGTATCACCCTTCCCTACGTCACTTCACCACCATTCATCGCCACTTTATGTATACAAAAAAACTATTTTAGGTGGCTTATCTCGAAAAACTCCTCATCACCTTAGAATTCTACGTTGCACTTGCAAAAGATTCAGCATATCCGAAACAATGTATTAATCAAGAAGCTCTTTATATCCTCATTGTTTGGCTCCTTATC
>JAQGBS010002030.1:0-13980 GCA_034698545.1 Acrobeloides obliquus
GGTCATTTTTCAATTTTTACTACAAAAGTTGTTCAAAAACCTCTAAACGATATCCATATTTCCTATTTCAGGATTTCATGTCAATGCTCAATTTTTTCGAAAAGTTGAATTTATAAACAATGTGAAGGGCTCATTCAAGAGCATTTTTGAATGCTGATCAAAATTTTACTGTTTAAATTTTTTCAAAAATTCAAAATTTTAGGACTTAGCTGGAATGTGCGGCAAATCTGCTCCTTTATATAATGGGTACTACCCAATATGTGACCCAGATGACCCAGCATATGCATGCTGTGGACATTATGGGTATTGTGGAAGCGGCTCAGAATTTTGTGACTGTCCAACTTGTGTTGACTATGGCAAAAATCCGGCAAAAATTTTAGAGGGGCCAATCAAACCATCACAAACTATTCGATGGTAGAGAATTTAAAAAAATTTTAATTTTTTAATTTCCAGGTATACCATGGACGCAGGAGATGGCCGTAGAGGCCGGTGTGGACGCACAGCACCAGCTCTACCAGATGGTCAAATCCCCATCTGTAACCCAGACGACCCGGCGGCATATTGCTGCTCAAACGGAGGCTATTGTGGAAATACCAAAGATCACTGTGAGTGTGACGGCTGTGTTGACTTCAAAAAGATTCCAAACTATGTGTATAAGCCGGCTACTTGGTGGACTTTTATGCAAGCACCGGAAAATGTTGGTAAGTAAAAAAACAAATAGTTCAAAAAATTTTTGTTGTTGAAAATTTTGCACCAAAAAATTCTTTTCAAACTTGTAGAGCATATTTTTCTGAAGAATTTTTTTCAAAAACACATCATCTGAAAACCTCATTTTCATAGAGAGTTAAAATTTTTTGCACCCCTCGACGATTTTCGAGCAGTTGGGATTTCGACGTAACTGGAAGATCCAGTCAAAGGAACTTTGTTTCCATTTTAGTTAAATTTAATTTCCCTTTTTCAGGAAAATGTGGTCCCCTAGCACCGAGACTTCCCAGTGGTACAATTCCGAAATGTGATCCAGATTCAGGCATCGCTCATTGTTGTAGCAGTGCTGGGTATTGTGGAACTGGTGAAACCTATTGTCTATGTGAAGGATGCATTGACTTTAAGGCAAATCCAGATTATGAGTATAAAGTTGCTGAGCTTCCAAAGAATCAAACTAATGTTTAACTTATATATATGTATTTATCATTTTGTTGTTCTTCAAAAACACGGCACTAGGACCGGATTCACCTCACCAATTCACAGAATTTAGTTCGCAGGATTTAGTTGACGGAAAAATTTTAAGAAAAAATAACGAAATCTAGAAAGTTTTGAATTCTAAAAGCTATTTATTCTATTTTCAATCGATCATTTCATGAAAAAATTTATTTCTTCTCGATATTTTGATGAGATAATATCCGTGAACCAAATCCTGCGAGGCAAATCCTCCTTTTGAGCGGCTGTGAGGTGAATCCAGTCCTAGTGTCAAAAACACTGTATATAAATTTGGTGTTAGTATGAATTACATGACAATGAAAACAAAATTTATGAATTTAAACGCCATATTGTTAAGACAGAATGGTCAGCCCAAGAAAGGAGAAACATTTTCGACCAATTACAAATGAATGAAGGTTTCCTAATATTCTCTAGTATCTCGAGAATTGTTTGAAGCTGTTTTCGAAAAGTTACATTTTCTTTATACCATTCCTGAAGAAATGTGCCGCCGTGGCTCCTTGTAAACGTGTGATCTGAATATGTATGTTTCATTTTTAAAATATAGATTTTGAAAATCCTTGATACTCACTGGGTATGGGGACAAAGATTAAAAAGGATATTTTTAATTTTTTAATGTTAATAAATATGTTTTAAATTAATCAGGTGATCCCCAAAATTTTGATTCAGCAGGGCTTATATCAATAAAAATGGCTACTTTTCCCGAATGGACTGTTACTTTTTAACACTTGCCTAATAACTTCCAAGCGTCGTGTTCTTGAGGAGTGACATTTGTAAAAATGCTCAACATGTTAACTTCATTTTTACACCAGGCTTCTAGAAATAGTGGTGTAAATCCTACTTTGTTCTTTTCGAGTTTAGCATTATTTTTTTAATAAAACTTCTATAACTTTGCTATTATCACTAACATTTTTAATGCAAAGTCTAGAGTGGTAGTTCCTTCAGAGTATTTTTTAAAAGTATTGGCAACAGAGACTCGTATTGGACGGCTCAAACTTGAGTAATTAAACTTTATTAAAATACACGATAAATTACACGTTGTAAAAAAGTAAAAATTCATAGAAAATAACATAACAAAATTACATGAAATAATTGTCTTTTGAGATAAAACTTTTAGTACAAAAAATGATTGTGTTTAGGTTAAAAGTTGACTAAAATTATGATTAATATAAAATGGCAAATAAAGAAATAAATCTATAAAAATGACGTTAAAGCTGAATCAATAAGACAAGAAAATCATCTAGCTACGGAATGTTTATGCGAATTGAAAGGATAAAAGATGGCTATAAAAGATAAGAAGATAGTTGTTGTAATAGGGTACGCTTGCGATATTTTTTATTTGGATCCGCGCCTTTCTCTAATAAACAATGAACAACTTCAATACGATTCATTTGAGATGCAGCCATAAGAGGAGTATAGCCTAAAGTTTTGACTGTCAATTTCCGCTCCATAATTTAAGCATTTCGACTATCTTATCTTGTTTATTATTTTCAGCAAAATACAAAGCAGTATATCCATAATTAGATTTTATATTGGGATTGGCACCCTTTTCCAATAAACATCGAACAACTTCAATATGATTATTATATGCAGCATGATGCAAAGCAGTAAATCCATTATTATCTTTTTTATTGGGATTGGCACCTTTCTCTAATAAAAAATTGACAACATTTTCATGATTTTTATTTGCTGCAACCATAAGACAGCTATCCCCTTCATTGCTAGCAATTTCTATATTTGCTCCATGTTCAACAAGAAAACTGACTACAAATAAAAGTCATTTTTGATAATAGTTATTACTTGCAAACGTGTGCAAAACATCCTCCTAATTTCGACCCCTAACGCTGAAAAAATTCACCTTGGTCCCCACAAGGTGATTTTTTTCGCACAAATACAATGCACAGGACCCTAAACGCGAGATTTTTGCGCACGAGGTTTTCTTGCGCGCCAGATATCGCGTACTTATCGCGCGAGTCCATTTTTTGCTTGAACGCGATACACCCCAATTTGGGGTAGATTTAGGTCGGATTGTACATGTGTGATTACTTGTTTACCTATTTCTAAATGGCCATAATAACATGCAACTTTTACTGGAGTGCTTTTAGTATCTGCTCCTTTGTCAATAAGAGAACCATGCTCAGTTAATAATTTTACTGTTTTTAGATGCCCAAAGCGAGCAGCTGTCCATAACGGAGTAGCTTCATCTAAAAATGTAAATATTATTGGGTTATTTAGAAAGTATTTTTGAATCGGAAAAATTCGTACATCCTTTTTAGCTACACCCATATTCATTTGGGGGATCTAGATGGGGGAAGTGGCGTAACCAGAATTTCAAATTGGGAGGGGGCACCCTCTCCAGCTAGCGACCTTTTTTGGTCGACGCGTCGAAATTTTTTAGCAAACTCTTTATATTTAAGTAAAACAGGCGAAAATATTTTAAGAAATGCTTGTTTTTAAGCTGAAAATACTCTGAAAATTACAATTTTGGTTGGAAAAATGAAAAATTTTGTTCATTTTTCGTTAAAAATCATAATGGAGAACCTTATGATTTTTTAATTTTTTTCAGAATTTTGGGGAAAATCATAAAAGGGGCATTAGGAAAATTATTATTTTTTTATAGTTTTTGTGTGGGGGGGGCATGCCCCCTCTGCCCATTAGATACGCCATTGGTGGGGTATGGCGTTCGAAAATCGGCAAAAAGTTTTACAGCTCACAAACCGTCATGGTCAAATAGATAGACCAGTCTTTTTGCAGATTCCAAAAATAGGTAAAAAGTTTACCTAGGGGTAATTTTATGCGGGGAATCGATTGCGCATTCCCGGAGCCTAAAGACGCTTCCCTACCCTGATTCAGGAAATACAAAATTTTGGAGCCATTTGCAGGGTATAACTCTCTTAGGATACCTTCCAGTGGTCAAAATAAAAAGATTTTTTCGGATTCGTATTCCCCAGGTCGAAAAACCCACTGACACCAAATTTCAGCTATCTTGGTGAACTTTTTGAAATTTCGATTTTTTTCCTCGGAGGGATAAAAAATTCAAAATTTCAAAAAGTTCACCAAAATAACTGAAATTTGATGTCAGGGTGTTTTTCGACATGGAGAACACGAATCCGAAGGAATTTTTGATTTTGGCCACTGGAAGGTACCCTACGAGGGTTATACCCCGAAAATAACTCAAAAACTTTGTATTCCCTGAATCAGGGCCAGAGAAGCGTTTTTAGGCTCCGGGAATGCGCGCAATCGATTCCCCGCATAAAATTACCCTATCTGTTTTTAGGCACTGCAAAAGGATTTGGCTCCGAGTGGGATCGAACCCGCAGGCCCGAAGTTGCTTAACTTGCCGAACGGACGAGATCACTCCTTACTAACTTTTAAGAAATTTTTCTGGATTATTAATTGAAATGGGCTTTATATACTTACATGTTTGTTTATCAATTGTAATAGAGCCAGTTAAGTTTGGGTCGGCTCCTTTAGAGACCTAAAATAAAAAATTTTTAAAGCTGCATGAAGGATTTGGTTTGAACATCATAAATAATTTTTATGTAACAAAAGGGAGGTTGCCACTAACTCCACCTTCGGGTACAATTAGACTTTGTTCGCTCTATAGATTCTTTGGTCTGCTCGGGTTTGCTTTAACAACTTTTGGAGTTACTACACAATGGGGGGGGGGAGGGCCACCAACGTGAAAAATTTTTTCTAGAATTTTCTAGAAATGGCACCTTTATTGGTAAAAAATGTGGCAAGTCCGTTTTGACAATTTCAAAACGAAAAAGCCCTTCTCTGATTGAAGCGAAGCCATAAAATCGACTTTTCGCTTCAATGCATAGGTCTTCCCTGAAACAAGGAAGATTTTTTTCGCTTTGAAATCATCAAATTCGGATTCCCCGCATTTGTTACCCTTAGATGTGTCATTACTAAAAATTCCAGTCCTAGCCATTCGATTACAAGGATTTGTTCCCATCGCAATTTTTTTTACAAATTTCAGATGCTGTAAAAGTTGAAACGGCGGATATTTATGGATCGATAAAAAAAGTACCAAATATTTCACAATGTTGTCTAGCCCATCTTTTGCCGCTAAGACTAATAATCTTGTATCTCTAATACTCGGGGTAGGTAGAATTTTTGGGAAGACCTTTTTCCAAATGCGTAGAAGTTGAATAATAATTTTATTCAGCGACGTGAATTCATCGAAATTTATCATTTCTGTCGCAAATTTTTATCATGTTTTTTAATTTAATTTTATTTGGATAATCAGTTGTATTTTTAGCTTGATAAAGACGTTAAGCGTCGAAACGTCGCTGAAAAAATTATTATTCAACTTTTACGCATTTGGAAAAAGGTCTTCCCAAAAATTCTACCTACCTCGAGTTGAACATCCAACCAAAATACGTCTCCCAGACTCGAACATCCTTCAAGACTGTATCTTGAATAGGGTCATTTAAGCATTTGTTTAATAATTCCATTGGCTGTTTATCAAGAATTTCAATAATTTTATTTAGATCTTTTTCATTGATTGCTTCACAAACTTTGGCCCTAATTTGTATAAGTTTAGCTTCGTCTATGTGAGTTGACTTTGATGATGCTAAGTTTTGTATTTTAGAAATATATTTGATACTACTAAGGGTTAGCGAGCCCACTTAAAGGACCAATCTACTTTTGGGGTACCATGTAGTAGAGCACAAAATTTGGAGCATTTTTTGCTTTTTAAAATTTTAGTTTGAGAAAAAATAATAGAATAAAGTTTTTATAGCTCGTAGACGAATAAAATGACACCAAAATTATTGAAATTTGAAAATGTTTTGGGTTATTGAAACGAAAACCCTGATTCATGGTTTTCGTACTATCAAGATTTTGAACTTTATAATGTTTTATTAGCACATCAAAGACCGGTTGAAACTTTATATACTTTGGAAAATTGTTGGAAATCGTTTCAATAAATAAACTTAGTTTTGCCACAATCTCTCCGTTTCAATGTTTAAACACGTTTTGTCAATGACACAATCGATTTCCCGCATAAAGTTACCCCTAGAGAGGTCATTTCCAAATAAAATGGCTAAAAATATTTTTTAAATCACGTTAATTGGGCTCGCTAATATTTAGTAGTATCATACATTTGATAAATTTTTTACTTGTTGGTTCAATAACTAAGTGTTCCAATTGCGAGGTTACTTCCCTTAAACGTGAAGCATTTGCTTCAGTAAGCTGTATATTTGGGATAGAATTATTGATGAGTTGAGTAGCTCGAAGAGTAGCACCGTATGCAATTGCTTCATCGAGATTTAAAGATTTATTTAATTCTTTGATTGGAAAGATTTTCAAGAGGAGTTCTTCTATTTCAGGAATTCTAGAAGATCCTCCAACTAAAACTATTTCGTTGATGTCTTTTGGAGTCATATTAGCTTCCTTTAAAGTTCCCAAAATAGCCATTTCAATACGATGGAAAAGATTGAAGCAGATTTTATTGAAAGTGGATCGACTCATTTCGATATTCTCATCAATGTCAGGGAAAATTCCTCCCAAGTATAAACTGAAAATTTTAATATTGTTTTTTGCAAATTACTTACTTCGAATCTTCAGCTGCTGTTAAACTATGCTTTAAATCTATGCATTCTTGTAATAATTTCTGTTGTGCTTTAGCACTTTTTTCGTCCTTTTTTCGTATGTCTTTTTTGTATATCTTTACTAATTTGTCTATGAAATAGTCCATAAGAAGATTATCAAAATCTCGACCACCAAGTTGAGTATCTCCACCTATTGTCACCACATCAAAGTTTCCATTTCTGACTTTTACAATAACAATATCTAATGTACCACCGCCAAGATCGAAAACTAATAAGTTTAGATTAGAAGTGTTCCGTTTGTTGTATTCATAGGCATAAGCCGCGGCGGAGGGCTCGGAAATTAATTCTAAAACGTTCAGACCAGCTAGCTCAGCAGCTTTAATGGTAGCTTTTTTCTGATGCTCGTCGAAGTAT
The DNA here is from genome assembly GCA_034698545.1 of Acrobeloides obliquus. Classification (NCBI taxonomy): domain Eukaryota; kingdom Metazoa; phylum Nematoda; class Chromadorea; order Rhabditida; family Cephalobidae; genus Acrobeloides; species Acrobeloides obliquus. The sequence goes on from JAQGBS010002030.1 coordinate 7,191, forward strand.
GCAGGCACTGTTAAAACAATATCTGTGATAGGTTGTCGGGCCACATCTTCAGCCGCTTTTTTCAACTTGATGAGGACCAGTGAAGATACTTCTTCGGGTTTTATACATTTCTTCTCCCCATTCACATTTAGCTCAACCACGGTTTCCGAGTCACATACAACCTTGAAAGTCCAATATTTTCCATTTTGAGTTATGCATTCACTAGCATTTTTGTTTCCAATCAGGCGTTTCATGTCTAAAATTTTTACTTCATCTCATGCTGCTTGATGACACTTCTATACCATAGGTCGATAGGGGGAGGGGTCCATACATGGGCAAATGGGGGGGGGGGAAGAGAGCGCTCGATGAAGGGTCCCTTATTCGGTCTGCCTTCGGTCAACCAAAAATGTAATCTTTAATTGATAATTTTTGGCTTTGTGAGGGGGTCCACGCTAATTTTGACCGATGAGCGAGTGGATGGGGAGAGGAGATTCCTCCCCTTTGCCCACGTATGGAGGGGTCCACTTTTCCAAAACTTATGAAGGGTGGTCTGACCAAAAAGGCCGATTTGTGGGGAAGGAGGTCTGACCAAAAAAGACCGATTTAAGAGGGATCCACTAGTGGACCCCCTATCGACCTATGTTCTATACCGTAAATAGTATTTGAAGGGTTTAATACAAGTTGACGCAAAGATGGCTTTCCTACTAAAACATCATTTTTTGTATATGAAACATATGAAGGAGTCGTTCTTTGCCCTTAAAATTTTGTTTACATTCTATATGAGAAACATAGCTTTCCATGTGCTGGATAGAGTTGTGGTACACCTTGAAAATATACCTTCTTGATTTGTGATGATTTGCACACTGCCATCCCTCCATAAACCGACACACGAAAATGTTGTACCAAGATCTATTCCTACGGCTATTCGCTCTAATTTGATGTTCTCATCATTTTAAAAGAGAAAGAACATACCTGGCATTTTGTTGCAATTAAATTAAAGAAAAATATTTTTCCAATATTATACAATTTTACTCTTAAAATTTATAATACAGTCAACTCTCGATGCAGTCAAACCTCCGTTTTATGACACCCGGCGGGGACATAACGACCACACAGGGATGCTAGCGGGAAAATTTGGTATATAAAAAAATCGACTTACTATATATACCAAATTTTCCCTCCGGCATCCCTGCGTGGTCGCTGTCATCAAACGGAAGTTTCATAAAACGGAGGTTTGACTGTATAACAACCGCCTGACTAAAGAAATTTCAATGACTGACAAGTGTAACTTTTTTCAAAATAACCTGCTGGTTTGATTTTTTTAAAGATCTATATTTTAGCTTCATAAAAAACCAAACTAGTCGGTAGGTTATCTTGAAAAAAGTTACACTAGTCAGTCATTGAAATTTCTCTAGTTAGGGGGTTGTTATATCGAGAGTTGATTATAGTTACGTTGTGTGCAAATATTGATTCTTTCTTATCAGTTTGCATTCTTCCTTTTCAATTTTTATCGAAGTACTTAAAGACATTGCCATAAACATGCAACGGCGGCAAGGGCATAGCTAGATCCAAATTTGGGGGTGGGGTCCATTTTTGAAATTTTTTTAGTCACCGTTCGTAGTGCATTGACCGAGAGGCGCAAGATCGGCGCGGAGTCCATCTCCCTCCTCCTGGCACTAGGCCTTTCCTTACCGTTACGGCCCTTCCTTACCGGCCTTTCCTTACCGAACCAGTCATTACCGGCCTTTCATTACCGGCCTTTCCTTACCGAGCCATTCATTACCGACCATTCATTACCGGCCTTTCCTTACCGGACCATTCCTTACCGACCATTTATTACCGGCCTTTCCTTACCGGACCATTCATTCCCAGTTACTGTAACTTTTTTCCATTTTAGTTAAATTTAATTTCCCCTTTTCAGGAAAATGTGGTCTCCTAGCACCGAGGCTTCCCAGCGGTACAATTCCGAAATGTGATCCAGATTCAAGCATCGCTCATTGCTGTAGCAGTGCTGGGTAATATGGGACTGGTGAAGCTTATTGTCTATGTGAAGGATGCATTGACTTTAAGGCAAATCCAGATTATGAATATAAAGTTGCTGAGCTTCGAAAGAATCAAACTAATGTATAACTTATATATATGTATTTATCATTTTGTTGTTTTTCAAAAACACGACTCTAGGACCGGATTCACCTCACCAATTCACAGGATTTGGTTAACGAAAAAATTTTAAGAAAAAAATAATGAAATCTATAAATTTTTGAATTCTAAAAGCTATTACAAACTATTATATTTTCAATCGATCATTTCATGAAAAATATTGATTTTCTTCTCGATATTTTGATGAGATAATATCCGTGAAAAAAATATCGTGAACTAAATTTCGTGAGACGAATCCTCCTTTTTAGCGACTATGAGGTGAATCCAGTTCTAGTGTCAAAAACACTGTATATAAATTTGTGTTAGTATGATCTTGGTGTTAGTATGAATTACATTACAATGAAAACAAAATTTATTTAAGCGTTATATTGTTAGGACAGAATGGTCAGCCCAAGAAAGGAGAAACATCGACCAATTACAAATGAGTGAAGGTGTCCTAACATTGAATTTTTCAATAAAATGGCACCACCTCAAAAAATTTTCAATTTTCACCCAACATTGTCATGTTCTGAGAATTTTTTTGCCTAACAATTGTCAGCTAAATTCACAAAATGTCAAATTTGGTTGAAAAAATGAAAAAGTTTTGAGTGCCCATACAAGTGTAATTTTTTTGTCGACTCTTAAAAAAACATAATATATTTTTCGATTTTTTCATTAAATTGATAAAATTGAATATAAAAATTCAAACAACTTGTTGTTCACAACTCGCCCCATTACAATCCGGGTAGGGGAAAGTGTTTGGCGAAACTGAAGCTTCTGTATTAAACATCAAATACCCGTGTAAGTTTTCCGGCAAGTATCCAAATTCCTCGACATGCCATATCGATTTTTCTCGAACGGCATTAACTTTTGCCGAAACTCTTTCATATCCATAGTAAAATTGTTCGGGTTGTAGAACTTGAAGGCAATCATGGAAGCGACCCATATGCCATTGGTTGGTTTTTCGAAGTCGACGCCAGGAGTGGATTTATAGACATGCTTGCCATTTAAGACAGTTGGTTGTATGTCGTTGTTCAACCATGCGGCAGCCAAATTTACGCAATACATGCTAACTGAGGTATCTATTAAATTGCCACAATGGCATGGGTTGTTCAAGTGAGAAATTCGGAAATCCCAAAGTCTTTTGTCTGAAATGTATCAAAGATGGGTCAAGCCGCTAGAGAAAATGCAACAAATGGGATCACTGACACTATTTCGGCTTGTCCGGTTTACCCCCCCCCCCCCCTCACGTGATTTCGAGTGGAAAATCAAGCTTTACAACTTTGGTAAAAGAAATATTGAACGAATCTTTCTAGAAATCGATCAAATTCATTATCAAAATAAGTATCCTTACAAAATTCTTGTGACATCCAAAGCTCGGTTTTCTCGAAAAGTTTGTTTTAATCCAATTATAACATATTCAACAAGAATACCCACTTGGTCAAGTCGTGAACGCACTCGTCTTGATCATTTTTGTTCCAGGTTCGAATCCATCTTGTTGACATTTATTTTTGCATTTTTACAAAAAATTTTGCATGCATTCCAAATATTTTTTGCAACTGTTTGCAATTATTTTTTTTGCATTTAAAGAAATTTTTTTCACTTTGAAAATTGGCTATTTTTCAGCTTTTTTGGGTTATACCTCCCAATGTAATGGTCAAAATCAAAAAATTCCTGCGGATTCGTGTTCCCCATAGCCAACCCCCCCCCCCGAGTACAAAAAATCAGCCGATTTGGAGAACTTTTTGAAAATTCGATTTTTTGACCCCTTGGTCCCTCAAGGGAGATTGATGAAAGATTTTTTGCGTTTCAGAAAAAAATGCTCACTACAAAGTTAGACCTTGATCTCAATAACAAATAGCAACCGGAATTATTGAAAACGGATTTGATTTATAAAAGTTTTTGATCTTTTTGGCACGACTCACATGACCTCCCTAAATAACTACTCTTGGACTTTTCCGTTTTTAGATAAGTCCATAAAACTTTTCAGGGTGCATGATCAAAGCAAAAAAGTTACCTTATGCCATGATCAAGTTGATAAAAAAGATCCGAAACAAAAAGAAAAAAAAATTATGGTGGTTAGAAAATCGGAAAAGGAAAAAAGAAGACATTTTTCAAAGTGGAAAATCTCAGGCCAAATGAAGTTTAAAAAAGGCTCACTACAATGTATTTTTTTTTGATTCCGCAGGGCTTATATCAACAAAAATGGCTACTTTTCCTGAATGGACTGTTACTTTTTAACACTTGCCTAATAACTTCCAAGCGTCGTGTTGTTCTTGAGGAGTGACATTTGGAAAAATGCTCAACATGTTAACTTCATTTTTACACCAGGCTTTGTTCTTTTCGAGTTTAGCATTATTTTTAATAAAACTTCTATAACTTTGCTATTACCACTAACATTTTTAACTGCAAAGTCTAGAGTGGTATTTCCTTCAGAGTATTTTTTAAAAGTATTGGCGACAGGGACTCGTATTGGACGGCTCAAACTTGGGTAATTAAACTTTATTAAAATATCGATAAATTACACGCTGTAAAAAAGTAAAAACTCATAGAAAATAACATAACAAAATTACATGAAATAATTGTCTTTTGAGATAAAACTTTTAGTACAAATAATGATTGTGTTTAGGTTAAAAGTTGACTAAAATTATGATTAATATAAAATGGCAGATATGGAAATAAATCTATAAACATGATGTTAAAGCTCAATCAATAAGACAAGAAAATCATCTAGCTACCAATGTTTATGCAAATTGAAAGGATAAAAGATGGCTATAGAAGATAAGGTTTTTGTAATAGGGTACGCTTACGATATTTTTTATTTGGATCCGCGCCTTTCTCTAATAAACAATGAACAACTTTAATAAGATTCATATGAGATGCACCATAAGAGGAGTACAGCCTAAAGAGTTTTGACTGTCATTTTCCGCTCCATAATTTAAGCATTTCAACTATCTTTATCTTTTTATCTTTTTTATTATATTCTGCAATATGTAAAGCAGTATCTCCATAATTATTTTTTATATTGGGATTGGCACCCTTTTTTAATAAACATTGAACAACTTCAATATGATTATTATGAGCTGCAGCCATAAGGGGAGTATTGCCTAAAGAGTTTTGATTGTCAATTTCCGCTCCATAATTTAATAGCATTTCCACTATCTTTTTATTATCATTATAATATGCAGAATAATGTAAAGCCGTATCTCCATCATTATCTTTTTTATTGGGATTGGCACCTTTCTCTAATAAAAAATTGACAACATTTTCATGATTTTTATATACTGCAGCCATAAGACAGCTAGTCCCTTGATTGTGATCAATTTCTATATCTGCTCCATGTTCAACAAGAAACTTGACTACAAATAAAAGTTATTTTTGATAATAGTTATTACTTGCACACGTGTGCAAACATCCCCCTCCCAATTTCGACCTCTAGAACAGAAAAAAATTCATCTTGGTCTCCACAAGGTGATTTTTCCGCACAAATACAATGCACGAGACCCTAAACGCCAGATTTTTCGCGCGCGAGGTTTTCTTACGCGCCAGATCTTGCGTACTTTGCGCACAAGCCCATTTTTTGCTTGCGATGAAGCATCCCAATTTGGAGTGGATTTGGGTGGGGACGTACACGTATGATTACTTGTTTACCTATTTCTAAATGGCCTGCATAACATGCAGCTCTTACTGGAGTGCTTTTAATATCTGTTCCTTTGTCAATAAGAGAACCATGCTCAGTTAATAATTTTACTGTTTTTAGATGCCCAAAGCGAGCAGCTGTCCATAACGGAGTAGCTTCATCTAAAAATGTAAATATTATTGGGTTATTTGGAAGTCGTACAGAAATTCGTACATCTTTTTTAGTTACACCCATATTCATTTGGGTGATCTAGTGAGAAGCGGCGTATCCAGGATTTCATATTGGGAGGGGGCACTCTCTCCAGAATTTTGGGAAAAATCATAAAAGGGGCCATTAGGAAAATTATTATTTTTTATAGTTTTTGTGGGGGGCATGCGCCTTCTGCCCCTTAGATACGCCATTGGTGGGGTATGGCGTTCGAAAATCGACAAAAAGTTCTACATATCACAAACCGTCATGGTCAAATAGATAGACCAGTCTTTTTGCAAACTCTAAAAATAGGTAAAAAGTTTGACTAGGGGTAATTTTTATCCGGGGAATCGATAGCGCATATTCCCTGAGCCTAAAAAACGCTTCCCTGACCCTAGTTCAGGGAATACAAAGTTATCTGTTTTTAGGCACTTTAAAAGGATTTGGTTCCGAGTGGGATCGAACCCGCAGGCCCGACGTTGTTTAAATTGCCAGAACGGACGAGATCACTCCTTACTAACTTTTAAGAAATTTTTCTGGATTATGGATTGAAATGGGCTTTATATACTTACGTTCTCCTTCATTAATAATTGTAATAGAACCAGTTAAGTTTGGGTCGGCTCCTTTAGAGACCTAAAATAAAATTTTTTTAAAGGAGAGGGGATAACAATCGGAGCCCGTTCTACGAAAAAATTTTTTTGAAAATGTTTGTAAAAAATACATTCTTAGGGGTAATTTTATGCGAGAAATCAATTCCGCTCATTTACGAACCGTGAAAACGCTTTCTTGACCCTGATTCAGGGAAAGGATACGTATTTACGTAAATAAATTGATTTTCGCTTC
>JAQGBS010002031.1:0-13979 GCA_034698545.1 Acrobeloides obliquus
ATGATCGGTGCACTTCGGCTTCCCCCAAAATGTTTGATTTATGCAAATTTGGGGGGGGGCGAACTGCACTGATCAGTGCACTTCGCCCCCCCCCCAAATTTTTGTAGGGGGGGCCGAAGTGCATAAGTTCCATTTGTTTTTTTCCATTTTTGGAAAAATGTAATTTTTTTCGTTTTTCGTTATTTTTATTGAAAAAAATTTCAAAATCAGAACGAACAATGAGATAAGACCTTTCTTAAATTTGTTTAACGATTCATTTTTAGCCCTGTAGTTTGTGGAATCACTACTTTAGTAGTCCCCAGTTTAAGCCAATACAATTTCTATGCCACTATTGTGATCTCTCTCGTAGTCTTACTTGTTTATGGAGCCACCTGGGTCGTAGCTAAGACTAAAAATCGTAAGGAATTTTAATCCCAGTTATTAATTTTGATGATATTTTAGAATTAGGCTCAAAAATGAAAGAACAACTCTTAAAACCTCTGACTATAATTATGATTGTTGTTACACTAACTTATCCAACTTCATATATCCTATTGGCTATAATAAATGTGACTGTACCACCAGATAGGGTTGTGACTTTTAGAATGACAACATTTTTACTAGCTTGTTTGGGATTTGCGGCAAACTTTTTTGTTTTGTTTAATTTTAGGTGAGTATTTGAAGTTTATTTATAAGAGGGATTGAATTCATACAAACTTTTTAAATTTTGATCGATCTAACCTTATTATCTAAAACAAAAATGTCAAGATATATTTTTTGCCAAAAATCGATTTTTTGGTTTAAAAAAAGTCATTTTTAGCCAATTTTCTCCATGTATTTTTTTATCATCATTTTTAGCAAAGATTATAAAATCGCTTTTCGAAAACAATTGTCTTGGTTGATTAAAAGTTAGTCAAGCATTTTGCAAGTTGGGCCATCTGCATTTGAACATAGCAGAAATTCGACGAACAACAAAACCAAAATCCATGGGATCAACAGTAAACTTGACAAAAGTTCAAAGCACTGGTGGCTATGTAAAATAAATAATATTTTAAGTTAAATCATTAGATAGACTTTTTAAATAAAAATTTATGTGTGATATTCTTGTGTTTTATTCTATTGTGTTTTATGCGATACTCATGCACTATTCAAACTTAGATGAGTATTGAAACGAAATGCTTGATTTATTGTAATTATTATAATATATTCAAAAGGACAACTATATAAAGGCTAGATTTCTTATCAATTATCATTCGTTCGGAATTCGAGCAAAAGACTTTATCTCTTTAAGTTTAAAGAAATCCAGGATTTCCTGCGCCCTGCTGTTTATTGTATTTGAATAAAAGATATTTTAAATACGAAATCTTTATTCGATAACCTTTATTCCAAATCCGCAGAATATCACTTATGAAAAAAATTGTTTACATTTTTGTAATGAAAACTTCGGAGCTAGTGGCAAATACACCTCTCCTACCTTTGAACCCATCGCATATGCAGTTGGAACAGGCCGTATTTGAAACAAAACTGAACCGTCGCACGATCATTCGTTGGTGGTTTCGCTTGTAGGCCGACTACTCCCAACGCTCACCCGATTCAAATTGGTGCACTAGATACAAGCGTAGAAATTGACGAAACCTTTCTGACTACACGAAAAGCACGACGTGGTCGTCACGTTCGCTGCCACGGTCGTACGATTTTCAGAGGTACAGAGCACGGATCTAATCGCTCGTTCATAGTGCTAGTGCGACGTCGTCGATCTGTCGACTTGCACGCCATATTCGTCCTGGAATCACAATCTACTCCGATGAGTGGAAAGCCTACCGTGGAATTGTTTGACTTCTGGGATGGTTGCTGCACCTTATATCGCCATTTCGTTGACCATGTCACGCGCTACCATAAACAGAATATTGAGAGAAAATTGGGGAGAGTTCAAATCCTACGTTCGACAAAAGAAGGGAGTTCACGATAATCAACTCACTGAATTCCTATGGCGTGAACGATTTGAACAGACAAAAAAATTCAAGGCAAGAGAAACATTCGTTTCTAAAAGAGTTTCAAAAAATTCTACACACTAAAACTGGGAAAAAATCTGTTTATTTTTTAAAATAAAAATTAGAATATTAATACACGATTAGCTTACTCAAAAACGTTTATTTAACTTGACCTTGTATGGATAGGTTTGAACTGTGATACCTTGTTGTTTCTCCAGTGTTGGTAGATTTTGCTCATCCTCGGGGGTTACCTAAATTTTTACAATAGATAAGTTTTTTAATAGAAAAAAATACATTGTATGAATTATAAAGGTTTGAAATCAATAAGAATAACTCCATTCTAGCCAAACTTTCTCCCAGACATTGTCGTTTACCGACTGAAAATGGAATCAATTCGTCGATCTTCTTGATTTGTTCATTTTCATTCAGGAATCTTTCCGGACGAAATTCATATGGATCAGGGAAGATCTAAATGGGAATCTATCATTTTGTCTATTCTTATTTATGTGATACCTTGTCATCAAAGAGTACACAAGAAATTTGAGGAAGGACACAAGTATCCTTTGGAAATTTGTATCCACCCACTTCGATCTCCTCTAATGTTTTATGGAACAAATTTTGTGGCAAAAGATTTGCCAAACGCTGGCCTTCCTAAAATGTCATTTAAAAGGGTCAATGATTCAAATGCGCACATTTATCACGGCATTGATATAAGGCAAGTTCGGTTTATCTGAGACTGTTACAAGCCTGTCCGAGCCGATGACTCGATCCAATTCCTCGTGCATTCGCTGTTGAGCCTTCGGATGATGTAAAAGAAAGAGAATGATAAAGCTGCACGTGTTCGCTGTGGTTTCCATACCTTATAAGAAAATTTAGAATATAATCAAAGGCGGCGTATGGATTTTATTTCAGGGAGGGGGTAATTTTCCCAAAGGTTTGTTCAATGGAATAATTGAGTTTTTTCAATGAAATATGCTAATATTATAAACATATAGAGCGTTCATTTTGGTCTGCAACGTCAATGTTTTTAGTCGTTCTCGCACCCCCTCTAACGAATTTCTATGCGGTCTTTTTTAAAATATCTCGCCACTGTTAAATAATTTTTATATATGGTTTTTTGCATGTGTTAGAGGGACTAAAGCTCTGTATTTTCATACAAAAATTAAATTTCTAACATTTTGTTAAGGTGAAGAAAATTGACTTTGAAAACTTCAAAGTAATTTTTGACAATCAACGGATTTCGAAAAATTTTTATAACACTTATTCGGCCATTATTCAGCTACAATTTAAAAAAGACCGCATAGAAATTCGTTAGAGGGGGTGCGAGAACGATTAAAAACATTGATGTTGCAGAATGAACGCTGTGTACGTATAGAAACCTTCCATCAATACTGAAATTCATAAATACCTGCAATCCATAAATCCATGCAAATATTTTCCAATTGCAGATATCTAAAAAGGCCACATAATTTTGGGCCAACGTGGGCTAAACATACGTGAATCCACGCTCTTCTGCATCGGTTTTGTGAATCTCGCGCAAATAAGCCTCCACAAAATCCGTAGATTCATTCGACGAATTGAAATCGATAGACTCTTGGTGTTGGGTGATTTGTCTGTTAAAGAAATCAAACAACATATCCCGATTATGGATTAGTTTCTTGTACAACCCGGAAAAATAAGGTAAATGCTTGAAAAACTCTGGCTTTTGGACCATTACAAGAACAGCTGGGTGTGTTACAAACCGCATATGCTCTGTAAGCATGTTTTTAAGTGTTATGAATTCGTCGAGTTTCGGCTAAAGTGACTTTTAGCAAAGCGCAAACAAATTCCTACTCCTTCAAACCGATATCCAAACAATAAAGAATTTATAATAGACCCAATACACACATGGACGTATCTCATCAAATCACATATCTCTTCATTGTTTTCTGACATCGATTTTAACATCGTTGACACTTCATCCAATACCTTAATTATTTATTAAGAGAATTTGCTTTAGAAAATAACCTTTTCTTGCATAAGATTTTTGCCCAAACCAAAGTCTCTTAACACTTGCAAAATGAACCGTCTTTGTTCTCGCCAATAATCACCTTCGGTTTCAATTACACCATACCGACCACCTAAGAAAATTTTGTTTGATATTCAATTCGATAAACTTACAAGAGAACATCCCAATAATGGCATCTCTGACTTTGTTCAAACATACGCCAATTTTTTACGCATGATGGGAGTACTAAAAAACCGCAAAAATTTTTCCCTGTCCCTAACTCTCCATTGAAGAGTTAGAGCCCAAAATGTGGTTTTTGGGGGTCAAAATTATGCTTCAAAGAAATGGCTATAACTTTTTAAGGTTAAAAGCTTTTTCGTTAATTCTTTTTATACTTTGTAAAGGGTGGAATGACGCAAATTTGGATATATTAACTTGGTCTCAGAACTCAGTCTTCGTAGCTAAAAATCATTTCAAAAAAGATACAATTTTCTTAAGAAAAATGGTGTTTAAAAAAAAACAGTTTTAGCCACGAAGACTGAGCTCTGAAACCAAAGTTAATATATCAAAATTTGCGTCATTTCACCCCTTACAAAGTATAAAAAGAGTTATTGAAAAAGCTTTTAACGATAAAAAGTTATGGCCATTTCTTTGAAGCATAATTTTGACCCTAAAAACCACATTTTGGGCTCTAACTCCTTAATGAAAAGTCGGCAGGAAAATTTTTTTGCGCTTTTTAGTACTCCCACAATAGGTAAAAAATTGGCATATGTTTGAACAAAATCGGAGATACCATCACTGGGATGTTCCCTTGTTAGACTAAAAACATTTCGAAACAAATTATGTTTTTGGGATTTTTCTTATTATCAAAGCTTTTCATTACAAAAATTGTTTGAAGATGTTTTTTGTTAAAAGATGGGATAAATGATTCAATAAATGCTTGGGTCGATAGAATTCACACCTCTAAAAATCTTTCCAATTTCATCAAACCAAATTCGGCCTGCAAAAACATCTCCGTGTTTCACAAAAGTTTCTTGAATCGATGGAAAATCTGTTACTGCGATGACGGGCATTTCCGAAACCCAATATGTGTAAACCTTAAAATTGTCGTAAAAATGGATAATAAAAATACCGGTCCATATTCTTTTCTCCAATTTAAATAAGCTTCATATGAGTTTTTCAATGAAAGCAGATTCCCCAAAATTGGCAATGGTGTCGGACCTATATTGTTGTTTTACTTCCTTTATAAAGCTATAGGTAATAAAATTTTTTTGTTGTTTACGAAGATTCAAAATTTTAATTTTAACAATTCCAATAGATTTTTAATACCTGGTGGCAAATTTCGACGTTTCCAATAAAAATTATAGAAAAGGAAAAAAATGACAAATGAGAATATTAAATATAAGAGCATCAGAAAAAAACAAAATTAAAGAGAAAAGGTTGTGTGTATATGAAAAGACTTGCTTGTGTATGCATTATATATGTTTACAATCAATGCTTTCATTGTGCTTTTTTGTGATTAAAGAGAAACAGTTGTGTATGTGAAAAGAGTTATCTGCGTATGCATTATATATGCTCACAATTAGTGCTTTCATTGTGCCTATTTTGTTATTCGCTCGATCAAACTCAACTTTTCTAGCTAATATTATTAGCGAGTGAATCAGAGGTAGACGCCAGTAAGTGAGATAAAATTCAAACTGACTAAAGAACGAAATTTTTAGCATCATACAATAGGCAAATAAATCTTTGATATTGGAATATTTCGATCTTAAAGGTGACATCAGTCTGTGATAATTTTTTAAGATGCAAAAAACTAGGAAAATTCGGTACAATTTCTCTTCTTTAGTCACAATAAATAATCAAATAAAAACAATTGTGAAAAAATCGAGCTGATTTAAGGTCAAAAATCAAGTCTTTAGTAACAAGAGGTACTTATTTATAGGGGTTTCTGTGTATAAAAACTTAAAGATTTTTTTTCAAAAAACGGTTAGCTATAGCAGGAATTAATAAAAAAGATTAATGATAACTAATACATTTTTAACGAGGAGTGTCGCTCGGGAGAGTTATCGGAGTCACACCCCTCCGAGCGCTCCGCGCTCGGCTCCCAGTACTTTTATTTTATGCCTTATAAAATGCTTAATAAACTTAAAAATTTATTTAGTTATTATTAATTTACACCTCAGCTATCAAAACTTTTCATTTGATTTTGATAGAATCTGTTCTTCTACGTCCCAAACTTCTTGAGGCCTTTTGGTTTCTTCGCGATTGGTTTTTGAACTTGTATGCTGTTTTGAACGCAATAGCACCATTTCAGCCTAAAATTTACATAAAAGATAGGTTACACAAGATTATTTCACCTTAGAAAAGGGAATTTCAAAAGCGGCACTCCATATAACCGCGACTAAGAAACTGATGAAAATAATTGGAAGCACAAGTTTGACCCACTAAAATTATTAAATATAGGAAACTTTAAAAATTTTTTAAAGTTTACCATGTCAACAAAACCAGAAAAAATTAATGGTGCTTGAGCTAGACCCATTAGGATATAGATTACTATAAAATGCAACAAATATACACAATATGATAAGCGGCTCAAGGGTATCCAAATGTTCCATGACATAAATTGGTTTATTGGGCCTAAATTTAGGATATGACAGAGAGGGCTTTAGTCAAGGGAAAATTTTATTATAAGCTGCTAATCAGAGAGTTTATATATCGAAATGAGACCAGGCCTGTTTGGAAGATTCAGGCCATAGCCTGAGCAAAAAAAGATTTTAGCACAGATACTTGACCTCGGTCAAAAGGGGTGGATCATCAGTTACTCCCAGAGTGTTTCCGTAGGACAATTTCTCACAGCCAAAAATGTGACAATTTTCCCCGGGGCAATTTCCTACTCAAACACTTGTTCTGGAAGCAACCGTTGATTCACTATCAATACCTCCATATCCATAATAACAGGAAATAACAATCCATGATAAACCAGTCGCCCATAATGGCTTGCTAAAAGCCGAATACATAGCTCTACCAAATAAGGACAACTCATGGTTGTTATAATATCTGTATAAACATAGCACAACAAATAACATTATACTAGCAGATAGTGCCCATAAGGCCAAATTCACAATCTAAATTTCGATGCCATAAAATTTATTTTAGTTAAGCCAAGCGCAAAGATGGTTGATCACTTAAAAATTGAGGGAAGGGACTAGTGCACACACTATCCATAACTTCTAACCTTATTTATCCTCAGTTTAGGTGTCATCTGCATAAAATACCCAACCAGCAACCCCATTATATACACTTGACATCGAATATAAGGAGAAGCATATATCCACAATTGATATTGTCTAGAAGCAAAAAAAATGACCAATATTTTAGATTTTATACAACTTACTCGGGGTATTTCTCTTCTGGATCTACCCAACCAACTACCGGATAAGTGGGACCATAGTGGTATTTATAGATTGTAATAATGTTTGCTGCCGTAGAGGCTATAAACATGGCACCCGCAATAGCTAGACCAGCAAATTTATTCAAAGCGAGAGGGATGAGTAGTAGTGGAGTGAAGACAAACTTAAAAATTATTTATGCCATGTTTTTTGACAAAGTTTCATTAAAGTCTGGGATTCTCTGGGAAAAATGTCTCAGGAATAATTTAGCTATTCTTATTCTTTGGGTAAATTACTCCACATGAATTGGGGAAGGAGGCGAGATTGGTAGAGGCATACTTGAAGAGTGGGTTTAGATCTACACGCCCCCTCCCTACCAAAGCAGACAAGCCCAAAAGAATCAATACATCCTCCAAGCAAGGCCCCCACACCCATGGAATACATCCCCACTCAAAAAGTCGGGAAAGCATAAGAAAAAGTGATCCCCACGCACAATTTCTAAAATCTACACTATAACATAAATCCTGCCTACGACACTAATGTATGGGTAGAAGTTAGGCTAAAAAATCTTTACATACCATTTGCATATCTGTAGCAAGATACCAACTCACACCAAAACACTAAAAATTTAATGAAACGTCAAAAATTCATGTTCCCAAATTTTGTTTACCTCAGTATTCCAATTCACATAGTTATTGAGATAAAGTAAATTAACCCAAAAGTTTTTAGTGCATGGATCATCCAGTTGACTATACATAGTAGATGGAGAAATCATTATCGGCATGTTATGCAATAATGTAGGAAAAATAAAAATAAAAAACACTAGTGCAAGATAGTAAGGTGGTGAAAGTCTAAATTTTATTTTCATCATTGAATATTCATCTTTTGATTTGCCTCAAGGATTTTAAAAAAAATCGCGCCTAGAACATTAGAGAGGACCAAGGTAAATTAAAAAAAATTTTGATCTTTTCCGGTACTGCAAAGTTACGCGTTTTTTGGTTGTTCCGATTCTGAAGCTGTTTCGGTTTCGCTTGGGCTGTTCCGGTTCCGATTCGTAGACCTGTATCGATCCACTCTGGATTTTCACAAGATCAACAAAATGGTAACTTTTTTCTGATTTTTATACTGGTACTTTAAATTTGTAAATCTTACCTCACTATTCTATGCAAATAAAACAGTCCCCATGCTTGAGGACTCATAACCGCTTTCTTGTTTTTCTTATATTCTTTAAACCATAAAAATGATAAAAGTAAGCCGGAAATAAAGAAGAAATTATCGACAGAAAAGAACGCATTTGCAACAAATTGTGTCGGGAGATCTTTAACAATTGTAATAAAATCGAGAACGTTGTCTGAAATTTTTACTGCTACAGGGTTGTTCGGAAAGTTTTTTCCAAAGTGCTTATAGTGCTATTTTTTTAGAAGGTTAGTATATAACAATCAATTTTAAAATAACCTACTGATTCATTAGACATTACTAACATATGAATTTATAGTAAACATTGGTGTAGTAAAAATTTATAGTACATCCGAAAAATCATATAGTGCCTATTTAGTGCCCATCTAGTACCCATAAATGCCCATTAATGCCTATTAGTGCCCATAAGATGTATCGTAGTATAGTACACATACTACGATACACCTTATGGGCACTAGTAGGCACTAATAGGCATTAATGGGCACTAGATGGGTACTACGGGCACTATAGGTACTAATGGGCATTTATGGGTACTAGATGGACTAGATAGGCACTATATGATTTTTCGGATGCACTATAAATTTTTACCACACCAATGTTTACTATAAATTCTTATGTTAGTAATATCTAGTGAATCAGTAGATTATTTTAAAATTGATTGCTATATACTAGCCTTTTAAAAAAATAGCTATGGCACTTAGGAAAAACTTTCCGAACAACCCTGTATAACCCAAAATCTTACTTGTAATAGACGAACCAATACCCAATACATGCCCTTGAACGACCCAACATATACTAAAGAATCTAATGCAATGCAAGGTTCCAATTTGGCCAGATTTTTTGGTGCTACCGACAGTAAAAATTTCTCTGATATTGTTATATAGAGAAAAGCTCATGAAGATTTTGACCGAGGTTTCTAAAATTTTAAATGTAAGAAATCCAAAAATGAAAAGTTGCCTTTTCGAAGAGCTGAATCTTCTTCAATAAGAAAGTAGTCAACTAAAGAGACTAACAGGCCAAGACCAAGAATTGTACCGATGACGATCCTAAAATTTGAGAATTGTCAAAAAATAGATCTTACCAGACTATCCAAGCTTGATAATCCATTTTCTTTGGTACATCATCGATTAAATCCACAATACAAAATGGTGAAGTGCTGGATGATGATATGTTAAAAACTAAATAACAAAAAATTATATATTACTTCAAAATTGATTAATATTAGCGTGAAAGTTAAATTTCAGTTAAAGTTGAACCAATTCAACTTTGACTAGTCAAAGTTGAATTATAAGGTCTCCATTTAAAAAAATGTGTGCACCGCATTTTTCACACTTTTTTTGGTTTTTAGGTAAAATTATAGATTTAATATCAGAGATTTAGGGTACAATGGAAAAAGGTGAAAAAATTTCTTTTAATACTTACAATTTCTCAATAAAAATAAAACATCGTCACTATTGCATCCTTTGGGTAGACAAAAATCCCAAGCTCCCATGGTATCTTGGCAATTATTTGGGTCACTGCCATCTTCCATTTTGACGTTATAAAAAGCGCTAAAAAATGGGTATATAACCTGTTTTCTTGGCATATGGAAGAATTATAGTTCTTTTATGTGTCAGGCTGAAAATTTTGATAGCCCATAGTGCAGTGGGTTAGAGCTCGATGCAAACTCCAAAGTCAGTTCTGAATTAACTTCGAAGTTTCAATTAATCATGGAAAGGAGTTTGAAATTCAGAAGTTTCGAATTCCTTTTTTCAAAGGAGTTTCCAGCTCCTTTTCTTTAACGGAGTTTCAAACTCCGTAATCATGTTTTTACCATATTTTTAGTCATTTTGGCCATATCCTCAAGGTTTATATGTAGCAACCCTGTCAGATTATTTCTGGAACGGCCTTTAAAACATACCGACTATACTCTGCTTCCCATAACCTTTGCCTACCAGGATAGTTATAACTAATCTGCTTACATTCTAGATAGTATCCCCAGAACACCAAAGCACCGGCAAACATCCCCGGAGGGATTTTTCCAATCGCATCAAACACTGCAAAACCTTTTCGTCATATATATAACTTTTTAACCATACTTTGTATAAGAGGTCCTTCAATAAAATCTTCAGGCACACCCGATTCATTTTTAAGCATACTATATAAAACAATAGGTGTTAGATCTTGTGTGCATTCTTGACTTAGGGGTAAAGAAAAATTGAGACCAATGTTCGAAAATCCTTCTAATAAAAGTTCTTGGATGTCGATAGTTTTGAAAAATTTGTGAGCCTAAAATTTTTGGTTTCCAAAAAATTGTGCTTAAGCTTTTGCCCTTCACATAACCCAAGGTGATTGTTCAAGCAAGAAATGGCCACAACCCCCTCGAACTGGCCTGAGGGAGCGGAACCTGGGCCCATCTTGTAGAATAAGCGAATCGAACAAAAGATTTCTGGGGAGGGAGCTGCAACTAGTATAATAACAATAATAAATTTTATTCAAACCTCGGCTAATTCTTGAGATTTAGCTAAATTTATAAGTTTTCTCCATCGATGCACATCTTGCCCACCACAGATAGTCAAAAACCCCAAAATAAGGCAAAAGTCCAAAATTTTTTGAAAGACCATTTCCACTTCGATAAATTTTTATTATATAAAGTTGTGGTCTTTGAAGCGTAAACCTATATTTATATAATAATTTATGCCTTTTGTTGTTTCACCTACTTATCATCATACCTGATAAGGGTCGATGGGATCGTTATTCACGTTCCATTAAAAAAGAAGGAATAACTGTCTACGAACAAAAAAACACAGATGAATAACGCAAATGATATCATGTTACATTGGCAAGGTTATTTTTGGAGTCTAAGAACCGGGCAAGATTAATTTTGGATTCTGAGAGTAAATCATCATAACGATTATTGGTGATTAATCTTTTGAAATTGTAAACTGCCACTAGTAGTCTATGTCGACTTTGAATCGGTGGTGTAGTTAGACTCCCAAATCAGGGGGAGGGGGAGTGGCGTAGGCAAGGAGGTAGGTGCTCCACTAGTGGGCTAAAAATTAAAAAAATCCCTACACATAAGGGTTCCCCTTATGTTTTTATGTTGGAAAAATCGGCCTTTTTGGAAATTTTTTTAAACGAAAAAAGGCGACCCTACATCTCGCCCAAAATCAGCTTAGCCGAGCTGATTTTGGGCGAGATGTAGGGTCATCAAAAAAAATTGGGTTTTTGAAAATGCGAAAAATGACAATTTTCACTTTAAAAACTCAAGTAGTCGCGGGGCTACTGATTTCGTTTATGTACAGAGTGTGCCAAAAAAGTGGATTTTTGTGATTTTTTGGGACCCGAAAATGTATTTTTCTAAAATGACCATTCTAGGGGTAATTTTATGTGGGGATTAGATTGCGCGCATTCCTGAAATATAAGTGGGAACCATATGATTTTTGGAGCTCGTCTACATGGGGGGGGGGGACCACTCACGTGATTTGTTTTCAAAAAATTTTTTTCCAATTTTCTTCTAAAAATCGACTTTTTAGGGTAATTTCTAAGCGAAAAATCGATTGCGGGCATTTTCAATACATTTTTAACGAGGAGCGTTGCTCGAGAGAGTTCTCGGAGTCACACCCCTTCGAGCGCTTCGCGCTCAGCTCCCAGTACTTTTATTTTATGCCTTATAAAATTCTTAATTAAACTTAAAAATTTATTTAATCATTATTAATTTACATCTCAGCTATCAAAACTTTTCATTTGATTTTGATAGAATCTGTTCTTCTACGTCCCAAACTTCTTGAGGCCTTTTGGTTTCTTCGTGATTGGTTTTTGAACTTGTATGCTGTTTTGAACGCAATAGCACCATTTCAGCCTAAAATTTACATAAACGATAGGATACATAAGATTATTTCACTTTAGAAAAGGGAATTTCAAAAGCGGCACTCCATATAACCGCGGCTAAGAAACTGATGAAAATAATTGGAAGCACAAGTTTGACCCACTAAAATTAGTAAATATAGAAACGTTAAAAATTTTTTTAAAGTTTACCATGTCAACAAAACCAGAAAAAATTAGTGGTGCTTGAGTTAGACCCATTAGAATATAGATTACTATAAAATGCAACAAATATACACAATATGATAAGCGGCTCAAGGGTATCCAAATGTTCCATGACATAAATTGGTTTATTGGGCCTAAAATTTAAGATATGACAGAGGAGGGCTTTAGTTATAGGTCAAGGGAAAATTTTATTATAAGATGCTAAAATCAGAGAATTTATATATCGAAATGAGATCAGGCCTGTTTGGAAGATTCAGGCCATAGCCTGAGCAAAAAAGATTTTAGCACAAATACTGGATCCCGGTCAAAAGGGGCGCATCATCAGTTATCCCAGAATGTTTCCGTAGGACAATTGCTCACAGCCAAAAATGTGACAAATTGCCCCGGGGCAATTTTCCATTGGGGGCAATTGTACTAGATGCCATTGTTGATATGGGAGCCATATCCCCCACTAGAACAATTGCCTTGGAAAATTGTCCTGAGGGCAATTGTCTTATTCCTACTGGGGGCAATTTCCTACTCAAACACTTGTTCTGGAAGCAACCGTTGATTCACTATCAATACCTCCATATCCATAATAACAGGAAATAACAATCCATGATAAACCAGTCGCCCATAATGGCTTGCTAAAAGCCGAATACATAGCTCTACCAAATAAGGACAACTCATGGTTGTTATAATATCTGTATAAACATAGCACAACAAATAACATTATACTTCAATTTAAAACATGTTTTTATTGCCCAATTGTTGCCCTTTCCAGCGACACCAAAACTATGTCCGAAACCTGCGTAGTTTTCGAAAAAAGTGACTTTCTTTCTATTAATAACGCTTTTTGACCCCCTCAAAATTTCACTTTTTCTAGCTCGAAATTTTCTCACTACACAAGTTCCGAGTTGCTCATAAAAATAAACTAGAATTCCTGGCCGACATCCCTGACCAAGTCACTTTTCAGGGGCTGAGAAGCAAAAAATGTAAAAATCGCTAACAAAGTAGGAGGTCAAAAATTAAAATTGTTTAGATTAGCGAAATTTGCCATAATTTATATATATTCGGAAAATTCATGGAAAATGAAGCATTTTTGTTGTTACAGTAAATTCTAAATCGTTGCCAAAATAATCGCGTTTGAAGTTGGCAATTTTTTGACGTCCTGTTTTAAATTTGAATTTGCCGCCAAGACCCTGATTCAGGTAGTTTCTATGCTTAAGCATAGAAACCAAAAAGTAACAATATCAACTTGCAACCCTTAAAACCATAGTTTACCTGTAGGGGGGATACACTGGACCCTCAGGATGGATGGATGGCCTTTCAGGGGGGGGGGTACATGATAAAATTTTCAAAAATTTATATGATGAATGAATTTGAAGGGGGAGGGTACACGAACCCTCATGATGGATGGATGAATGA
>JAQGBS010002032.1:0-13976 GCA_034698545.1 Acrobeloides obliquus
CTTTCTCCCAAACATGCTCTTTTTCCAAGACTGAATGGAGTGATTCGATCGTCTTTAATAAAAGCTCCATTTTGGTCCAAATGACGTTTGGGATCAAAGAGTTCGGGGCCTAAAAATAGAATTTTAAATTGAAGAATATAGCTTTTTCCACCTACTTGGATATAACTCTTCATCCAAATGGACAGATTGAAATTGAGGAATTACTATGGTGCCTTTAGGAATTTTATATCCTTCCATACTCACATCTTCGAGTACAATATGTTGGCCACCTAAGGGCAATAAAATTGCTATGCGTTGAAGTTCTTGAATAGCTGCATTGAGATATGGTAGCCGAGACTGATCTGACATTGTTATGGACTACAAATTTAACATGAACTTTTAAAATGCCCAAAAAATTTTACATTTTCTCTTCCAATAACATTGTCAAGTTCTGCGTGGATTTTTGCCTGAATTTCAGGGTAGTGTAGCATGTATAAAATGAAGGTTCTAGACGTTGTGGCTGTTGTTTCTAAGCCAGCGGAAAAAAGGTCATATACGGAGATCAATAGTTGGTGTTCAGTAAACTCTTCTAGAATTTTATTTTAAAATAATTTTTGAAAATGTGGCGCAGTAGAATGTATCAAGGGATAAGGATATTGGGGGGGGGGGGAGCGGAAAGGACAGCAAATTTTATTATTTCATTTTGGTGGGGAGGGAAACTAGGTAAAAACCTCATATATCGAATTTTGGCCAAAAATGACATTTTTCTTAAGAAATTTTCGGCTTAGGGGGCATGCTCCCAAGAACGTATCTGTAGAGGGGGGAGGGAGCCACGACCCGAAAAAACCTAAGAGCTCTGCGCCACTGAGGTTCTTTTTCTTGCTCAAACAGATTATACCTAAGTTGTTTTCCTTTTCTCTTCTATGCATTTCTTTGAGAAATGCATCAATATAATCTCGAGGTTCATTTTCATAATCTATCGTTTTCTTATGCTCATCAACTTCCTATAAAACAATATCAATGATATAATTTTGCCCCGTTTTTAATCAATACTTTTCTTAAAAACTCCAATATTTTGTCATTTTTCTCCAATCCCTTCATATAATCCCCACCAAAAATTCGATCTAACATTTTGAACTTAAATGACAGCTCGATCAAAAAAGCTATCGGTGAACTGAAACTTTCTACAACAGCATCAAAATTGTCTTTGAACATGTGAATTTCTGGGTCTGTATGTTCTTTAACATACCCAAAAACGAGTTGAAAGATTACATTTCCGACCGAGGACTAAAATTTTGTCACAATTTATATAATTAAAAAATTATATTAACCGTAAAATAGGGTATCAAATCAATTGGTGCTCCTTTAGCTTCTTCTAAAAGTTGGACCATTTTATTTGCTTGGTCTATGATAGTGTCCTAAATTTGTAAAATTAATCAATTAGGCCACCCCTCTAGCCTTTGAAACAGCCAAAGGAAGGTACCATGTATTCATCATTTGTCGAAAAAAACTGACTAACTTTTTTTCTTAGTCAATTTTTTTGACAAATGACAAACTTGTCGATTTATTAATGAACTTGTCAATTTTCATGTGCCAACTTGTCGGTTTTGCCTCTTTATTCTTGTAACTTATCGCTTATCACTTGTCACTAATTACTTGTCACTTGTCAAGTACAACAATGGACACCTGGATTAACGAAAAATGACAATTTGGCTTCAAAAACCCAATTTTTTCTATCTGAATCAGTGTCAAGGAAACAGTTTATACAAAAAATTTGGGGCCTCTATACTTACTTGTAAAATTGGACGACCCAAACCAAAATCCCGAAGAACATGTAGTGCGAAACGCCTTTGATTTTTATACCATGAGTTATCATTCATAAATAACCCATATTGACCTCCAAGAAAATCGGCCATTATATTCAAATTTGGACGTCCAGCAAAAATTTCGCCTTGCTTTATAAAATATTCTTTGAGGGCCTAAACTAACAGGTTGAGAATGATTTGCTCATGTTTTTTCTAGTTTTACCTCATAATCATTAACGATAATATACGGATCGGGCATCCATAGAGTAAAAATGTTTCCGTATTGCTTCTTCCATTTTATGATATCCTTATGCATTTCACTAACATTCAGTTGTAATGTATTCCCAATCAAAGGTAACGGTGTAGGACCGGGTGGAAAAGACTTTTTTTTCGAGTAAAAGTGATGGTAGAGAAAGTAAAATGTTAGAGTAAGTAAGATAATATAAACTAACATTGTGCTAAAAATTGTAAAAATGTATGCATTTAGAAAAAGTTTAAAAAGTAGAAATGTTAGAAGTACACAATATTTGTAGAATTCGATGCATTTTTATATGCATCTTTTATCATAAACGACGTATGATTATTTTTTAATGACCTAACCTTTGATCAAAAGGGCTATTATAGAACAAAAGGGCTATTATACATTTGCCCTTTTAAACATTTGCCCTTTCAACATTTGCCCCGAAAAATAAAATTTTTTCAGGTTTGAAGAAAGGTTCATCAGACTGAAAGAACATTTATTATTAGCTATTATATGCGTTCGGCCATTTTGATCCTTTTCAAAGAAATTATTTCACAATTCTGTGGAACTGATTCAACCGATGATGCGTCGCATGTTTACAACCTTAATTATGGCTCCGTTTTGAAAATTTGGCTAATTTTATTTTTGCAGGAAAAATATTTATCTCGCACATTAGAGTCTGTATGAATTCCTTATTAACGATTTTTTCGAAATGATTGTATTTTGTTTGTATATAATTTCTGTTCAACTTTTAATTGACTGGTCCTTGGCTCTTCCCATTTTTCAGCCGCATCTTAACAATGTATGTTGTTTGCTTAATAATAATAAAAATTTAATGGGTGTTTAAGAATGACTGAAAAAGTCAAATCAGCTCTAGATTTTGATGTTTTCAAATGTGAAAAAATAGGATGTAGATTAAAGTGAAAAACGGTAACCCATAGACCTAGAGGAGCAAGCACGTAGCAAATGGAGGGGTGTGGGCTAGCAGCTTTTTTCGAAAACTTTGTTCTAACATCAGAATGGTTCGGTGACTCTGTGACTTGTATGTGATGTTGTAGGGTTTTGTATGTAAGAGGGTTCACATAATACACAAGGCTAACCTTTCTGCCTTGAGGCTCTTGTTGAGTTCTTCATAGCAGCTAACAACTGTCATATACTACAACTTCATCGATCTGCCATAGATCCTCCTTTTGCCCATGTATGAACTTAATTGTTTTTATTGATCTTTTGTTTCGACGAGTAATTTACTTTTTTCTTTATTGAATTTGTAATTTATTTTTAAATAAAAAATAAAAATTTTTGAATCAATTTCTCGAAAATGCACAACATTTGAATGCCTTAGGTGAATATATAAGTCCTGTATTATATTCAATCGGAGGTACTTTCCCATTTATTTCTGGCCGGAATTCAAACTTTTGGAGTAAGTGCGATAAAAACAAAAACAACTCCATCCTTGCTAAACTTTCTCCCAAACATGCTCTTTTTCCAAGACTGAATGGAATGATTCGATCGTCTTTAATAAAAGCTCCATTTTGATCCAAATGACGTTCGGGATCAAAGTGTTCAGGGTCTAAAAATAGAATTTTTAAAAATCTTATTGAAGTGTATAGTTTTTTCCACCTACTTGGATATAACTCTTCATCCAAATGGACCGATTGAAACTGAGGAATTACTATGGTACCTTTAGGAATTTTATAACCTTCCATATTCACATCTTCGAGTACAATATGTTGGCCACCTAAGGGCAATAAAATTGCTATGCGTTGAAGTTCTTGAATAGCTGCATTGAGATATGGTAGCCGAGACTGATCTGACATTGTTATGGACTACAAATTTAACATGAACTTTTAAAATGCCCAAAAAATTTTACATTTTCTCTTCCAATAACATTGTCAAGTTCTGCGTGGATTTTTGCCTGAATTTCAGGGTAGTGTAGCATGTATAAAATAAAGGTTCTAGATGTTGTGGCTGTTGTTTCTAAGCCAGCGGAAAAAAGGTCATATACAGAAATCAATAGTTGGTGTTCAGTAAACTCTTCTAAATTTATGCTTTTTTATTATAAATAATTTCTGAAAATGTGGCGCAGTAGAATGTATTAATGGATAAGGGTAGCGCTGCCAGATGCCCCGTTGTGGAAGTTCCTAGAGCTCCTCCAACCATTCTGACTAAAAGCAGAAAAAAATCTAAGCGCTCTACTGCCACTGGGGTTCTTTTTTCTTGATCAAACAGAATATACCTAAGTTGTTTTCCTTTTCTCTTCTATGCATTTCTTTGAGAAATGCATCAATATAATCTCGGGGTTCATTTTCATAATCTATCGTTTTCTTATGCTCATCAACTTCCTATAAAAAAATATCAATGATACAATTTTTTTAATCAATACTTTTCTTAAAAACTTCAATATTTCATCATTTTTCTCCAATCCCTTCATATAAGCCCCACCAAAAATTCGATCTAACATTTTGAATTTAAATGACAGCTCGATCAAAAAAGCTATCGGTGAATTGAAACTCTGTCCAACACCATCAAGATTGGCTTTGAACAAGTGAAGTTCTGGGTCTGTATGTTCTCTAACATATCCAAAAACGAGTTGAAAAATTACATTTCCGACCGAGGACTAAAATTTTTCACAATTTATATAATTGAAAATTATATTAACCGTGAAATAGGGGATCAAATCAACTGGTGCTCCTTTAGTTTCTTCTAAAAGTTGGACCATTTTATTTGCTTGGTCTATGATAGTGTTCTAAATTTGTAAAATTAATAAGTTAGGCCACCTCTCTAGCCTTTGACATAGCCAAAGGCAGGTACCATGTATTAATTAATTGTTGAAAAAACTGACTAACCTTTTTTGCTTAGTCAATTTTTTCGACAAGTGACAAACTTGTCGATTTATTAATGAACTTGTCACTTTTCATGTGCCATTGTCGATTTTGTCTCTTTATTTTTGTAACTTGTCGCTTATCACTTGTCACTAATTACTTGTCAAGTACAACAATAGACCCCAGGAGTAACAAATACGAAAAATGACAATTTGGCTTCAAAAACCCAATTTTTTCTATCTGAATCAGTGTCAAGGAAGCATTTTATACAAAAAATTTGAGGCCCTTTGTACTTACTTGTAAAATTGGACGACCCAAACCAAAATCTCGAAGAACATGTAGTGCGAAACGCCTTTGATTTTTATACCATGAGTTATCATTCATAAATAACCCATATTGACCTCCAAGAAAATCGGCCATTATATTCAAATTTGGACGTCCAGCAAAAATTTCGCCTTGCTTTATAAAATATTCTTTGAGGGCCTAAACTAACAGGTTGAGAATGATTTGCTCATGTTTTTTCTAGTTTTACCTCATAATCATTAACGATAATATACGGATCGGGCATCCATAGAGTAAAAATGTTTCCGTATTGCTTCTTCCATTTTATAATATCCTTATGCATTTCATTAACATTCAGTTGTAATGTATTCCCAACAAAAGGTAAAGGTGTAGGACCGAGTGGAAAAGACTTTCTTTTCGAGTAAAGGTGATGGTAGAGAAAATAAAATGTTAGAGTAAGTAAGATAATATAAATTAACATTACGCTAAAAATTGTAAAAATGTATGCATTTAGAAAAAGATTAAAAAGTAGAAATGTTGGAAGTATACAATGTTTGTAGAATTCAATGCATTTTTATATGTGTCTTTTATCATAAACGACGTATGATTATTGCTCAATGACCTAACCTTTGATCAATAGATCAAAAGTTGTGCAAATTGGACCAATTTTAAAAAATGACAAAAAATTTAAAAAGTAATGACGCTGATTTTTGAAATCAGAGTCGTAATTTTGGTCCAAATTTTAGGGAGGGGAGTTGTTAAAAAATTTTCATTTTTCTTTACTGAAAATTAAATTTTTTTAAATTTTCTTTTTTCATCTCCGAAAAAAGAAATTTTGACCAAAAAAATTATCTTCGGTGTTTTAGAGAGGTTAGAAAATTTAAAAAATCCACGTAAAATTGATGGTATTTAGTTTCGGACATGGTTCTCTTCGAATTTTGACTCGAAATGACTTTTAAAAACTTCCCCATGTATTAATCTCACTAAATAAATTCAACTTAGATTCCAAATATGTAACAATTTTGTCATGATCAATTTCGAATTCTGTTTTTGCACTTTTTGTTATTCTGTTTCTTGGTTCTGATTCATGCTAATGTGAATTTTGGCAAGGAAGAAGCTGTGAACCAAAGTTTTTTTCTCATTTTGAATCATTTCTGTGCATCCTACACGAATCGAAATGAACAGTTCCTTGTATAAGAAGTTAGGGCCGGCATCGTTTGATGAGCTAGACTTTTCGGATAAATCTTTGAAAGAACATTTATTATTAGCTATTATATGCGTTCGGCTATTTTGATCCTTTTTTAAGAAATCATTTCACAAGTCTGTTGAACTGATTCAACCGATGATGCATCATATGTTTACAACCTTAATTATGATTCCGTTTTGAAAATTTGGCTAATTTTATTTTTGCAGGAAAAATATTTATCTCCTCACATTAGAGTCTGTATGAATTCGTTATTCACAATTTTTCCGAAATGATTATATTTTGTTTGCATATAATTTCTGTTCAACTTTTGATCGACTGGTCTTTAGCTCTTCCCATTTTTCAGCCGCATCTTAACAATGTATGTTGTTTGCTTAATAATAATAAAAATTTAATGGGTGTTTAAGAATGATTAGAAACTGACAAGGATTTCTATACTGGTGCAGCGCGATTTATGCCAAACCAAATATATGCGGCGAAAGTACTTCTAAAACCAATAAATTTTAGCCACATTTCAGCTGCTAACCTATACAAAAAATTTTGCTAAAGAGCTTCCAAAATATTGCACCTAATACATGGTATTATATAGGATTTTTTGCATATCTTTGGCTAGAATAAGGATAAAGAATAAGCCAATTTCATGGCATTTTTTCAAAATAAGCAAATCAATGTCGAGGAACTCAATAAAAGCGTTATTTTTTAAATTTGCTTGATGGAATGGCTCAAATTCTTCAATTTTTACAAAAAATAGGCATAGTTCATATCGAGAAACATGTTATTTGGTTAAGAGACGATTTCTCAAACATTCGAAGACCCCTAGAACTAGTATTAAATGGTGCGAGCGCGCTTCAAGTTGAATTTATTTAATGCATTTTAACACGGAGAACAGTTCTAGCGTGGTTTCGAAAAAATCTGAAAATTTTCAATTTTTGACCCATTTTTACACGTGGTACTAGGAAGAGTTGGAAAATTTTTTCATGCTTTTTTTATTGACTTTGTAATTTATTTTTAAATGAAAAAATAAGAATTTTTTAATCAATTTCTCGGAAATGCACAACATTTGAATGCCTTAGGTGACATTAAAAATCCTGGATTATATTCAATCGGAGGTACTTTCCCTTTTATTTCTGGTCGGAATTCAAACTTTTGGAGTAAGTGCGATAGGAACAAAAATAACTCCATTCTTGCTAAACTTTCTCCCAAACATGCTCTTTTTCCAAGACTGAATGGAATGATTCGATCGTCTTTAATAAAAGCTCCATTTTGGTCCAAATGACGTTCGGGATCAAAGAGTTCAGGGTCTAAAATAAAAATTTTTAAATCTTATTGATGTGCTTTTACACTAGTAATGTTAGCCGGGACAATTGTTTCATATGTGCCTGTACCGGCACAGTACAGTTGAAAAAATGGGTGCATTTGAAACAATGGCCGGGACAGAACCAAGGATATCGTTTTATTGGACATGACGTTTTATCTGTAGGGTTGTATTATGAGTCGTATTATGAGTCGACTGTATAGTTTTTTCCACCTACTTGGATATAGCTTCTCATCCAAATGGACAGATTGAAATTGAGGAACTACTATGGTGCCTTTAGGAATTTTATATCCTTCCATATTCACATCTTCGAGTACAATATGCTGGGCTCCTAAAGGCAATAAAACTGCTATACGTTGAAGTTCTTGGATAGCTGCATTGAGATATGGTAGCCGAGACTGATCTGACATTGTTATGGACTACAAATTTGACATGAATTTTTAAAATACCAAAAAAATTTTACATTTTCTCTTCCAATAACAGTGTCAAGTTCTGCGTGGATTTTTGCCTGAATTTCAGGGTAGTGTAGCATGTATAAAATGAAGGTTCTAGACGTTGTGGCTGTTGTTTCTAAGCCAGCGGAAAAAAGGTCATATACGGAGATCAATAGTTGGTGTTCAGTAAACTCTTCTAAATTTTATGCTTTTTTATTATAAATAATTCCTGAAAATGTGGCGCAGTAGAATGTATTAATGGATAAGGGTAGCGCTACCACATGCCCCGTTGTGAAAGTTCCGTTGTGGAAGTTCCTAGAGCCCCTCCAACCATTCTGGCTGAAGGCAAAAAAACCTAAGCCCTGCTACCACTGCGGTTCTTTTTTCTTGTTCAAACAGACTATACCTAAGTTGTTTTCCTTTTCTCTTCTATGCATTTCTTTGAGAAATGCATCAATATAATCTCGAGGTTCATTTTCATAATTTATCGTTTTCTTATGCTCATCAACTTCCTATAAAACAATATTAATGATACGATCTTTTAACCAATACTTTTCTTAAAAACTCCAATATTTCGTCATTTTTCTCCAATCCCTTCATATAAGCCCCACCAAAAATTCGGTCTAACATTTTGAACTTAAATGACAGCTCGACCAAAAAAGCTATCGGTGAATTGAAACTTTGTACAACACCATCAAGATTGTCTTTGAACATGTGAAGTTCTGGGTCTGTATGTTCTCTAACATATCCAAAAACGAGTTGAAAGATTACATTTCCGACCGAGGACTAAAATTTTTGACAATTTACATAATTGAAAATTATATTAACCGTGAAATAGGGGATCAAATCAACTGGTGCTCCTTTAGCTTCTTCTAAAAGTTGGACCATTTTATTTGCTTGGTCTATGATAGTGTTCTAAATTTGTAAAATTAATCAATTAGGCCACCCTTCTAGCCTTTGACATAGACAAAGGAAGGTACTATGTATTCAATAGTGGAGGAGAGAGATAGAGTTCTAAGTCCTTTCTCATACAGGGTGGTTTTCCTGTTTTTTTTTGACAATTTGTCTTCAAAAATCCAGTCTCCCCTCCCAGTGTCAGAGAAGCATTTTTTACAAAAATTTTAAGACCCTCTATACTTACTTGCAAAATTGAACGACCCAAACCAAAATCTCGAAGAACATGTAGTGCGAAACGCCTTTGATTTTTATACCATGAGTTATCATTTAAAACTAACCCATATTGACCTCCAATAAAATCGGTCATTAAATTCAAATTTGGTCGTCCAGCAAAAATTTCGCCTTGCTTTATAAAATATTCTTTGAGGGCCTAAACTAACAGGTTGAGAATGATTTGCTCATGTTTTTTCTAGTTTTACCTCATAATCATTAACAATAATATACGGATCGGGCATCCATAGAGTAAAAATGTTTCCGTATTGCTTCTTCCATTTTATGATATCTTTATGCATTTCACTAACATTCAGTTGTAAAGTATTTCCAACAAAAGGTAAAGGTGTAGGACCGGGTGGAAAAGACTTTCTTTTTGAGTAAAGGTGATGGTAGAGAAAATAAAATGTTAGAGTAAGTAAGATAATATAAATTAACATTGTGCTAAAAATTGTAAAAATTTATGCATTTAGAAAAAATTTAAAAAGTAGAAATGTCAATATTTGTAGAACTCAATGCACTTTTATATGCGACCTTTATCATGCGACCATTTCTCAATGACCTAACCTTCGACCAAAAGATCAAAAGTTGTGTATTGGGCCATTGTTTAAATTGAAAAATTAAACAAATTTTGAGTAGCGATACAAATCTTAATTTTTATGTCGCAGTGAGTAAAAAATGGGCAAACAAATTAACAAAATTCTTTTACTTAAAGAAACCATGTCATGAAAATAGATTTTTTAAAGGGGTTTGGACTTTAAGGGGGGAAATTTGACAGAAAAATGCCAACTTTGGATCCTCATTCTGAAAAACCGTAATATTATTCGGAAAAACTTTTTACACGATTGGATTGTATGCAAATGTTCCCACAAAATGGCATATTTTGTTTCCTTTTGTAAATTCAATTATGGCAATTTTTCGGACCCCAAAATTTGGGGTTTTCGCCATTTTGATGATTCAAAAAGCAAAAAGTCCAGCGGGGAACCGAACCAGAGGTAACTCGGATGTGGAACTGAAATATAACCATTCAGCCATGGTCGCAGATAATTTAGTCGGATAAAATCTGGTAACCTTTTTGAGTAGATTTTTTCAATTGTGACCTCTCATATTTTTTTAGGGTATCACTGAATTCCAACAAAAATTACTTTTTAGGATGTATATTCAAATGTGTCCAGTAAATAGCAATGGCCTCCAAAAAATTACCTCTGGTTCGGTTCCCCGCTGGACTTTTTGCTTTTTGCATCATCAAAATGGCGAAAACCCCAAATTTTAGGGTCCGAAAAATTGCCATAATTGAATTTACAAAAGGAAACAAAATATGCCATTTTGTGGGAACATTTGCATACAATCCAATCGTGTAAAAAGTTTTTCCGAATAATATTACGGTTTTTCAGAATGAGGCCCCAAAGTTGGCATTTTTCTGTCAAATTTCCCCCCTTAAAGTCCAAACCCCTTTAAAGTAGTCTATCATTTAGAGCATAAAATTCTGGGCAAATTTGGTCAATAAAGATATGTGTTTTAAACTAAACTGAAGGAATTTTATGTAATTAAACTAATCCCAAGTATTCGCGTCAATTTACAACAAAATTCAAATTTTTTGGTGGAAAATATCATTTTTGCATCGATTTGCTAAACTTTCATAAAATGAACATTGTGACAATTTTTTATAACTCGCCAAGACAAATAAAATGACGCCAAAATTATCAGATTTGAAAATGATTTTGGGATATTGAAACGAAAACTTGAATCAGGGTTTTCGCTTCAATAACTTAATACCATTTTCAAATTTTATAATTTTGGTGTCATTTTATTCTTCTTGACGAGTTATAAAAAATCGCTAAAATTCAATTATGCAAAATCCAGTAGACTCCACTGGGTCTCCTTACAAGAGAGGCCAGTGAACTCTATTGACAGTTTGCAAAATCAAATTTGTTTAAAATGCCAGTGAACTTCACTGGTTGTCTTGCAAAATCGACTTTTTTTAAGGATGGTATTTTTTGAAAATTTTCATTTTGCATAATGACAATTTGCCCCCCCCCCTCTCCGTTTTTTGATGGGGTCGGGTTCAAAAACTTTTAATTCCGACGCTCTTATATCTCCCTTTTACTTCATGGCAAAAAATTAAGCCGTGCGAAAAAATTATTGTCACGATCAATTTCAAAATACGTTTTCACTTTTTGTTATTCTGTTTCT
Source organism: Acrobeloides obliquus (assembly GCA_034698545.1). Taxonomy (NCBI): domain Eukaryota; kingdom Metazoa; phylum Nematoda; class Chromadorea; order Rhabditida; family Cephalobidae; genus Acrobeloides; species Acrobeloides obliquus. The sequence continues at coordinate 11,443 of JAQGBS010002032.1, forward strand.
TGCTACTGATTCATGCTCATGTGAATTTTGGCAAGGAAGAAGCTGTGTATCAATTTTTTCGCTTTGAATCATGTCTGAGCATCATACACGAATCACATTTTGTTAAAGTAAAAAAACTTTAAACACTTTTTTGTTGAAAGACAGCCAATTTTGTAAATTATTTCGAAATGAACAGTTCTTTATGTAAGAAAAGTTAGGGACGACAGTATTTTATAAACTTTTCTGAAAGTACAGGGTGTATTAAAAAACCGGAATTTGGGCGATTTTTTCATTTTTTTGACCCGAAATTTTTTTCAAAAATGACTCTATTAGGGCTAATTTTATACGAGGAATCTATTGCGTACATTCCCGAAGCTTGAAAATGCTTCCCTGATCCTGGTTCAGGAAAATTAGTGCATGTTCAATTTTTGCTTCAATACACACTCTTATTTTCCTGAATCAGGGTCAAGGAAGCATTTTCAAGATTCGAAAATGCGCGCAATCGATTCCCCGCATAAAATTACCTCCTGGAAGATGGTTTTGAGGCAGGAAACCCAAAATTTTTCAATTTTTGCTTTAATACAAAACACTTATTTTCCTGAATCAGGGGAGCGTTTTCAAGCTTCGAAAATGCACGCAATTGATTCCTCGCATAAAATTAGCCCTAATATGGTCATTTGTGAAAAAAGTTTTTGTGTCGAAAAAACATGAGAAAATCGCCCAAATTCCGATTTTTTATACGCCCACCGTAAAATCTTTGAGAACATTTATGATTAGCTATTACGCGTTCGGCCATTTTTATCCCTTGCAAATAAATCATTTCTCATGTCATTTGAACTGATTGAACCCGATGATGCGTCATATACATATATTACAACCTTATTTATACGTCCATTTTGAAATTTTGGCTAATTTAGTTTTGGAAAAAACTTATCTTCCCACATTAAAGTTTGTGTGAATTCCTTATTCACTATTTTTTGATGAAATAATTATATTTTGCGTGCATAAAATTTTTATCCCTTGCAAAGAAATCATTTCTCATGTCTATTGAACTGATTGAACCCGATGATGTATATATATTTTACAACCTTATTTATACTTCCATAATGAAAGTTTGGCTAATTTAGTTTTGGAAAAAATTTATCCTACCAAAGTCTGTGGGAACTCCTTATTCATTATTTTTTGCTAAAATGATTATATCTTGTATGCATATAATTTTTGTTCAACTTTTGATCGACTGGTCCTTGGCTTTTCCCGTTTTTCAGCCACAACTTAACAATGTAGATTGTTTGCTTAATAATAAAAGAGATCAGATGGGTTTTCAAAAATAACTGAAAATTGAAAGGAAAATTTTATAATTTTATGGCAATTTTTTCATAGAGCGGTGAATTTATGTGTTATAATGAATAAATGAATCAAGCATTTGGTCCTTTGAATGTTCGCCCCATTCACCGATTAATCAATAGGCAATTTTAATCATTAGTCAAAGGAGCTAAATAAATGATTTTTGATGTTTTCGAATATAAAAGAATAGGACGAAATAGGATGTAGTTTGAATTGAAGCACGGGGACCCATAGGCCTAGTGAAGCAAGTACGTAGCGAAGAGATGGGAGTAGGCTATCCGCTGATACAGGACAACTCCCTTCCTAGTCGGCGGGGAGAAGGGGGCAGAGATGTCAGAAAACTTGCCTTTGGTGCAAGTTTTACTTGCGTCGAATTTTTCCGAAATTTTTAATTTTTTGGCTAAAATATGTTTAGAACGACTAAAATAGTTGAAATAACATGTTTTTAGCTAAAATTGGGGGTGCAAGTAAAACTTGCCGGAAGTTGCATTTCTGCATCATAGGCAAGTAAAACTTGCCATGCAAGTTTTACTTGCACACGCTAATTTCGTCGTGTTTATCTCGAAAAATGATTTAAAAATAAAATAAGCATGGCATGTTTTACTTGCCCATGATGCAGAAATGCAACTTCCGGCAAGTTTTACTTGCACTCCCAATTGTTGCTAAAAACATGTTATTTCAACTATTTTAGTCGTTCTACACATGTTTTAGCTAAAAAATTAAAAATTTCGGAAAAATTCGATGCAAGTAAAACTTGCACCAAAGGCAAGTTTTCTGACAGCTCTGGAAGGGGGCATACACAATAATGGTATGGAACGATCGTTCAAACAACACAAAAACGGGATGAAAAGAATGGGAGACAAAAACGGGACGATTTCAAATTTTGACTCCTAGAAGGAATTTTGATATGGTGTCAAAGACTTTTATACTCAGGATAAAAAGTTGAGTAAAAAAGTCTTTTACACTATCTAAAAATTCCTTAAAGGTAGTGTGCAAGCAATTAAAATTTAAATTCCCGCCAGAGCAGGAATTTTCGTTTTAATACACAAAATTTTGAGTTTCAAACTCCTTCGTTATATGCTCATCAAACTTTTTCTCCTTAATAAGTTCGGCAGGCAAGCTAGACAACGATGTAATTTTGGAGCTAGTATCGAATGTATACCCGCAAGAGCAAAAATAAAGATCAACATGCAAAAAACATCTTTCAACCG
>JAQGBS010002033.1:0-13974 GCA_034698545.1 Acrobeloides obliquus
ATGTTATAGTAAAGTTGAAAGGGCTTGTACTCAGGAATCCAACGAGTGGTCGATCAGGATGATAGCATTTAAATTCGTTGAGATATTGTCTTATCAAGTTTGAGAACTTGGATTTCTCGAAAACAAAAATATCGTCATTTCGATAATGCGCGTAAAAATTATTTTTTACTCTCGATTTTTTTCTCATATGGAAAAATCACTCCAAAATTATGTAGATTTTCCAAAGTACACAAAGTTTCAACCGGTCTTTGACGTGTTAAATGTTTATATTAAATAAGTCAAATATATGTGCTTATCAATACAATATGACGAATCTGCCTAAAAACGAATCTGCCTTATGACGAATCTGCTTAAAAAACAAAATCGTAAAAATATTGCCCAAAATTATGGACTTGTTTATGAGATTTGTTTATTTAGATGAGGATCTTTGATGAATATTTAGTATATAAATAAATTGTTGTAAACAGTTTATCTTATTGTCTGGTTAATTTTATACTCAATAAATTTTTCTTTGAAGACAAATTTTATTATCAAACTTTTTAGAGCCAATATGCCCAAAAAATTCCTATCTGCTCTTATATTTTTCGTGATGTTTGCATATATACTAGCGGATGAAGAAGAGCTCGTTGAATCCAGATCAGAAATTGTTAATGGTCGCTTTAAACGCGGCGACTTTGCATGTTGTTTTAAATGTAACGTAGGAGTACTTCCGATTCCAAAAGGCGGTGTTTGTAAGAAGAAGAAAGGGAATAAATCGACGATATGTGGCGATGGGTATGTCTGTGTTTGCACCGATGACCCCTCACAAGGATGTCGCTAAGATGCAGTGCTCGTCACATCAATAAAGCACCCCTGAATTTTTCGAGCTGCGAGAAAAAGCGTGTAAAACTCGTCGTACAACTATTTTATTCTGAAAATTCATAATCGAAGACGGTGTTTAACACCATTTATATAATAAGAACATAGAAAAAAATAAGGCAAAAACCAAAATTCAGGGGTGCTCTATTGAAGTGACGAGCATTGTATTCTCTAATATTTCTGGGGAAACAACAAGTGATATAATCAGCTATAAATTTTCTAAGATGTCATATATTTTTTCTTGTTTTATTTATTTTTAATTTTTTAAAACAATAAACGAATGTCGTTTTCTTACTACCACTTTTGTTATTTAAAAAAAATGATATTTTTTGGAAATTTTTATAAGATAAAAAAACGAATTTAGAAATATACTTATGAAATCAGAAAAACGGGCACACATGTAATCCAAATACAAAATTTTAGACTTGAATTTAGCGGATGTATTGAATTTTAAGTGTTTTTTCTACGTTTTTTTCACTAAATTTCAATTTTTCGCCCAAATTTTCATAATTTTTTGATTTTCTCCATAATTTTTCAGATTAAATTATGGTGAATCTTTCAAGAGAAATTTTACAAGGCCAAAATCTGTGGGAAGAAGTTACAAGGACTTTTTTACAGGACGTAATTACAGGGACGCAGTTACAAAGCCGCCTTTTAAGGACGAAATTAATAATTATCGAATAATAACTTAAAAAACGGACAAAGATGTTTGTGTGTTAATGTAATTTAGCATGAAAGTTAATTTACTTTAAAAAATGCCATCTCCCTTTATTGTAAATGAGAGCCAGAAAATGACTCAAAGTTAATTCGATTATTTTCCACTAATCGGAAATGTAAAGGAGCCATCGCTTTTTTGCCTATGAGACATCTTTTTACATTAAACCTGACTATGGATTGCGTTTTCTGCGCTTCTTCGATTATATAAATTGATTAATTTCACATAAACATCTTTGTCCGATTTTTTGAGTTATTATTCGATAAGTTTTCACGTTTAAACCAACATCTTAAGATTCTCATGGTTGAAGAACACCCTTTGGATAGTCTGGGGCCAAAGCCAAATGCTAACGACTATAATTCAAAAGCGTTGATTCCTGAAGATCAAGTAAGATTTTTGAGAGCTTACATATAACTTTTGAAATAATTGTTAGATTGACAATAATAATGATGACGATCATGAAACACCAATTGAAAGAACTAATGTTTCTGAACCATTGACTCGACCCTTTTTGCCTCGAAACCAGTAAGTCTATGTATTTTTGCGCTAGATATACAGAAAATTGTCTATTATAGAAAATCTGATGTCCAAGAACCTCAAAATACCAGGCCCAAAAAATCACTCATTCGTAGAAATTTTTTAACATTTGTAAAAATTTTTGGCGCTAGTTTATTATTTCTTATCTTAATCATTGCCATCTACTTTATTCTAAGGGAGATATTGCCCAAGAAAGAAAATCCCATACCAGGTATTTTTTAAAACCTATATTAGCTCTACCTACAGACTTGTATATTGCCAAAAAAACCCTATTATAAAGCTACGTTTCATAGAGGTCAAGCTTCGCAGGGAGGTTACCCAACTGTCATTTGCAAAAGTTTTTCAAACATGGTTAAATCGATAGAGCATACCCACTTGATTAACTAAAGTTTTAGTCTTTTTTTCAATTTTCCACAACAATGAGACTTATACTGGGGTTTTCGTGTGAGAAAAGTCGACTTCGCTCATTTTCAGAGTGTGAAAACGTCCCCCTGAAAAGTTATATTTTTCGCTCAGTGGATTGGTTGCATTTCAATAACTAAACGGTATGGGGTTCGACTCCCGTTATCGTCCAAAAGTTTTTGCCTTTTCGAAAGTTTTTTTATTTCCTCAGGATTAGAGTTATGGCATTTAATTTTGTTATTTCTACAGAGTTATCAGATATGCTCTTTCAGAATGTATAGGACTTTTTGAAAAATTCATGCGTCACTTTGTGCATGTTCCTTGTAAAAATATAAAAAACTTTGTACAATCCGCTATAGCTTTCTCTCCTTCTCCGCTAAACCTAAGCCTACTTCTATGCCTAAGCCTAAGAATACAAGAACCTTGAATTAGATCCTACTGATCCAAATGCTTATAACAACAGAGTAGTGCACAAAATAACTTAGGATAATATAAAGAAGCTATAGCGGATTCTACAAAGTCTATTGATTTAGATCCTACCAATGCAAATTTTTATTATAACAGAGGAATTATACAACATGAATTAGGAAAATATAACGAAGCTGTATCGGATTTTACAAAAGCTATTGAATTAAATCCAACTTTTGCAATTGCTTATAACAGCAGAGGAATTGCACACAAAAAATTGGGAAAATATAATGAAGCTATATCGGATTTTACAAAGGCTATTGAATTGGATCCTAGTAATGCAATTGCTTATTACAACAGAGGAGAAGCACAAAGAAACTTAGGAAAATATAAAGAAGCTATATCGGATTATACAAAGGCTATTGAATTAGATCCTAGTCATTCAGTTGCTTATAACAACAGAGGATTTGCACAAGAAAAATTGGGGAAATATAATGAAGCTATATCGAATTATGCAAAGGCTATTGAATTAGATCCTACTTTTGCAATTGCTTATACCAACAGAGGAGAAGCACACAAAAACTTGAGAAAGTATGACGAAGCTATAGCGGATTTTACAAAGGCTATTGAATTAGATACTAATGATGTAAATGCTTATAACAACAGAGGATTTGCACAACATAACTTAGGAAAATATATTGAAGCTATATCAGATTATACAAAGGCTATTGAATTAGATCCTACTTTTGCAATTGCTTATAGCAACAGAGGAGAAGCACAAAGAAACTTGAGAAAGTATGACGAAGCTATAGCGGATTTTACAAAGGCTATTGAATTAGATCCTAATGATGTAGATGCTTATAACAACAGAGGAATTGCACAAAGAAACTTAGGAAAATATAATGAAGCTATATCGGATTATACAAAGGCTATTGAATTAGATCCTAGTCATTCAATTGCTTATAACAACAGAGGAATTGCACAACATAACTTAGGGAAATACAATGAAGCTATATCGAATTATGCAAAGGCTATTGAATTAGATCCTAGTCATTCAATTGCTTATAACAACAGAGGATTTGTACAAAAAAAATTGGGAAAATATAATGAAGCTATATCGGATTATACAAAGGCTATTGAACTAAATCCAACTTTTGCAATTGCTTATAACGACAGAGGAATTGCACAACATAACTTAGGAAAATATAATGAAACTATATCGGATTTTACAAAGGCTATTGAATTGGATCCTACTAATGCACTCATTTATTTCAATAGAGGAGTTGTGCAACTTATCTTAGGAAAACATAGCGAAGCTATAGCGGATAATACAAAGGCTATTGAATTAGATCCAATTAATGCAGATGCTTATAGCAACAGAGGAGATGCACAACTTATCTTAGGAAAAAATAGCGAAGCTATAGCGGATTATACAAAGGCTATTGAATTAGATCCAACTAATGCATATGCTTATAACAACAGAGGAAGTGCACATGAAAAACTGGGAAAAAATAACGAAGCTTTAGTGGATTATACAAAGGCTATTGAATTAAATCCGGGATTTAACTTGGCTGTCAAAAATAAAAAAGTGCTGATGTATAAAATTAATTCCAAAGAATAGAACATAGATTTTTTTAAGGGTATAAAGAAACACATACGTGCATATATATTTTTTATAATAAATTTGTTTTCTGATATACTAGCCTATATTTTGATCAGCATGAAAGATCAACTTCGCTTTGAAAATCTCAGGCATAGCAAATATGTTGCTTTGTTATGTATTTTTGCTCGCCATTTTCTTGAAAATTCTCGAAAAATCCAAAAAAATTTTTTTGATTTTCTTTTAAAAACCGACCTTTTTGGGTAATTTCTAAGCTAAAAATCGATGGAGTAAATTTTCGACACATTAAAACAATGTCTAGACATCGAAAGTGGCAGTTTTTGGTTAAAAACGAACTTTTCCATACAACAATTTAGCTAATAATAATGTTACTTTCAGGGAAAAATACATCTAGTCATTTGGCTATGTTATAGAGCTTATCGTTGTTCTATAGTTTACAAATAGAACAAATTATATGCTTTTGAAGAGCTATATAGGCAAATTAGATATGTCGCATTAGTAAGTATAAGTAAATTTTTGAAAAACTCCTATAAGAACGTTGCTATGATGTCTAACGTAATCTATTCAATTTTGCTGATTAATCATTTGGCTGGCTTCGTATTTGGAACTAGTTCTTGTGTTTTACTGATTTGGCTAATTTTAACAAATACATCGACTATTATAAGACAATATAGTCGAATTTTGTTGCAAACGTGTATCATAGATTTAATTTTGACCATCTTAGCTACTATAACAGATACTTTGATAGTCATAGAAAATGGACAAGTTTTTGTATTTACGATAGGATTATTAAAATTTATTGATTTTCGATGGAGATATACTATAGTGCATATATGGTCATTTATATTGCTATTTAACATTAACGCGACTCCAATACAACATATCTATCGATATATGGTGTTATGCCGGTAAGGTCATCCTTTCATGGTAATTGGAAGATTGTCCGTGTATTTATTGACCCAATATGCCGTTTTTATTCTTATGACCCAAACTCAAAAATCCTACCAAGTTTTTTTCCATAGGGGTGTTGCACCGAGTGAGTAATCCTTGTAAGACACTGATCTACGGAAAATTTTAAATTAATTCTTTAGAAACTATAAACCAACCAATAAATTTTATTTCATGTTGCTGATTCTACCGATCGTTTTAACACTAATTTACTCGACCCTTGCCTATATAAATTATTATCCAAAATACGATGATTTACGAGAGTTTTTTGAACTTTCCTTATTTTCTGAAGAAATTGACAGCATGAATAGCTTTGTTTTTAAAACACCAATCGTAAGACGTTTAACATCTATTTAAAATATCAAATTTTTATAGAATTTTAAAACATTCGGTATTATCGGTTACGCATCCACTGTTATATTGATAGGCTATTCTATAATTATCGGCTGTTCTATCAAAATCTACATCTTTTTGCAAAAACATTCTAATAAATTTCCAGCGATGAAAGAAACCCAAAAACAACTATCTAAAGCACTGATATTTCAGGTTAGAATTTTGATTTTTTGAAGAAGGTTGAATTGAATGTTTAGGTGTTATCACCATTACTAGTTGCCTTATTCCCTCTTGTCTTTCTAATTTTTTGCATTCTATTCCACATCAACGCGACAATTCCTAGTATGTTTTTGATGTCTTCCTTTTCGTGGCTTCCGTTTATCAACAGTCTGATGACTATAATTTTCGTAAAACCTTATAGAAATGGCATTAATGACATATTACGACGTATAACTTTGAGACAAAATGCTATGATTACCGTGAATGTCCAAGTGCATACGGCTCCGATAGATATTTCTTATTTTCATTAAAATTAGAAAGATAATAAATATGAATACAGGATGCGTAGAAAGTTTCCGTACACTTTTTATTTCGACATAATTTGTTTTATATTTATCTGACCAGCATAGATATAAGGCGATTGATTTACAGCAACATGAACAATTATAGCAACATTTGTGACGCACAGCACGTGCAAGCAGTGTCGCTTCGCGGCGTGCATGTATATAAGAGATAGTTAATCGCTCGGCCTCGCTGCCTCCATCCTTATTGGATAGAAAAAATATAACTTTAAACTGAAAACTTTTCTTAAAGGGGGGTAAACTTCGCAGCAACACTTTCAAAAAAATTTTTTGAATTTTTGCAAAAATGACTTTTCTAGGGGTAATTTTATGCGAGAAATCGATTGCGCGCATTCCCGAAGCGTGATAATGCTTCCTTGACCCTAATTCAGGAAATGGGGTGGGTGTATTGAAGAGAAAATCAACATTTTCGGATTTTTATGAGAAAACCATCGATTCTTAGGTTTTTCTAGGCGGGGAATCGATTGCGCGCATTGTCGAAAATTAAAAATGCTTCCCTGACCCTGATTCAGGGAGGGGGTCGGTGTATTGAAGCGAAAATCAACATTTTCGGATTTTTATGAGAAAACCGTCGATTCTTAGGTTTTTCTAGGCGGGGAATCGATTGCGCGCACTCCTGAAGCGTGAAAACGCTTCCTTGACCCTGATTCAGAGAGGGAGTCGGTGTATTGAAGCGAAAATCAACATTTTCGAATTTTTAAAATGCAAAAAAAATTTTTCAAATTTTAATTTATGCAAAAAAGTTTTGCTCCAAGAAGGTCTCGAACCTGAGACCTTTGTGATCAATAGTCCGCTGCCTTGCCACTACACCACAGAGGCTTGTTTTTGAAAATACGTTTTTTGAAACCAAGTGCTAGTGTAAAAAAGATTTAAAAAATCTATATTTTCCCTGAATCAGGGTCAGAGAAGCATTTTTAATTTTCGGCGATGCGCGCAATCGATTTTTCGCATGATTTTACCCCCAAAAATGATCTTTTTTAGAAAAAAATTTTTTTCTTGAATTAGTCCATAAATGTCACCCCCCCTTTAAAATTTGAAAGCATTGGCAGCAGTGGAATAAGTAGAAGGATCAACTCGGGGGGGGGGGAGAGATGTTACTTATAATCAGAGTACGTCACTATCAGGGATCAAAAAGAGTCCCTTCGAGCCTGCCCCTCAATCATTAGAACTTGTGTTTATATACCAACTTTTCGCTTCCCTCTCTCTTTGGTTCATTTGAGATCCGTAGCTTGAGCGTCGGGCTTCTAGAGGGAGCGCGGTGGGGGGGGGGAGGGGAAACTAGGCCCCATAAATCGGGCTCCTGTGAGAAGGCATTTCGGCCCTAAATCCCCAAGAGAGTATGAGTACAGTCTCAGACCCTGGACAAGAGTCTAGGGGTCTTTTACAACCCAAGAAGTGGCCTGTCTCTGGTCAAAAGTTGGATCAAAAAATTTTTTCCTCCTACCTCTTTCTCAAATCGTTCTTTCTTATATTTCAACGCGGTCATCTTCCTGGTTAAATCTACTAAACTATTTCGATTTTCTTGATAATTTTTCAAATTTTTATTCTCAAATCTTTGTCGACTTGGCAGTAAATTGGCAACTTTATTATTGTTTTTGGAAAATGAATTTTTGCGAGACTGACTTTCCAACTCTTCTTTGTTCACAAGATTTCCTTTAACATTTAACAAAAATTTGAGCTGATCAAGAAGCTCTTTTTGATTTTCTAGCAAATAATTTGAAAAGTAAAGTTGTTCTTCCACTTCTTCTAATTTTGACTAAAATTTTTTGTTTTTAAACTTTTGAAAAATTATTACCAGATTGAGATTTTTATGAATTGAAGTTCCATTTTTCTAAAATTTTAAATTTTTTCAATATTTTAGCTAAGTGAACAGCTCATCATTGTGAAGTCGCAAATGTTCCACTTTACAATCAATAGTCGAAGGTTCGATCCAGGGTGACCATTTTGCACTTTTTAAGGGGGAAAACCCAATCGAGGAAAAAAGTAATAGCGCCAAAATTCTCGACGAATTTTATGGGGATATTCTTTGACAACTTCTTTGAACCTATCAAGAAATTTTTAGTCTTGGCGAAATCGAACCCTCGATCTTTTGAGTATACAGTGAGAACTTTGCTACTTCACCATTGGTGTTGTTTTCCTCGGTAGGAGGATCCCTTATATATATTTTTTGTATAAAAACCTTTATATCGGATAAATTCTCTCTTTCTTGCTTTTCTTTAAGATGTTTTAATTTTTCATGCAAAATATTGTTAAGTGATTCTTGTTTCTCTATTAAAGCCTAAAAATTTGGATTTTTTAATTTTTTTAAACACTTTTTACCTGTTGACTAATTTGTTTCAACTGTAGATCTGTAGCTTCTTTTTGAAATGGATTTAATTTTGTGTCTGATAATTGCGGGCTTAATTTTTTAAAATTAAATTTCAAAAAAATAAAAATTATGTACTGTATGATTTAAAAACCCCATCCAAAATTTTTCATTTTTTTCACTAAAAAGGCACCATTTTTCAACAAAAATTGTTTTTTTTAATAGAATTTTCAGCTTAGACAATACCGTTTTAAGCTGAAAGAACTCATAAAATGGCAATTTTTGTGAAAAAAAAATGAAAATTTTTGGGTAGGACACTGATAGCAAAGAGTAAAAGGTGCAGACAAGGGTCAAAAAAACCTTTGAGTGAAGACCGAGTTCTTTAACCACTTGGCTATGAGTCAACCCCCTAAAACCCCGTGATATGGTACTCGTTTTGAAGCTCTTGATAAGATGAGTTGGAAATTTTTTTAAATTTTGACCCTTGCCTGCACCTTTTCGGCATTTTGGTACACCGTGAGGGTACTTAAGCTGTGTGGAGTATATACAAGTACCCAAAATTTTACCCGAATTTTTCATTTTCTAATGGTTCACTTTTATTCATTTTCTTGATCAATCCTTCCCAGTGATCTTTGATTTCCAAGTTTCCTTGTTCATAAGTTTTTATAGAATCTTTTAAAATCTTTAATTTTGAATAATTTTTTGAGGCATCGCTAAAAAATTAAAATGTTAAATAAAAGTTTAATGTTTTTTACTTTTTCAAAGAACTCATTAAAAATGCTAACTGAGCTAGTTCGTTTTCAGCATTTTGGATATCATTTCTTAGCTGGTGGAGATGAGAATCCTAAATTTTTGATAGAGTGTCCCGAAAAAGAGCACTTTTGGGATTTTTGCACGATTTTTCAAAATTTTTCAAGCTTTTTAATTTTCACCAAAATAATCCTATAGGGTTTTTCTATGCGAGAAATCGATTGCGCGCATTGCAGGACCTTGAAAACTCTCCTTTGATTCAGGGAAGATACTGGTGTATTGAAGCGAAAATAGGCTAATATATGGTCAGAGAAGCTTTTTCAAAGTCCAGAAATGGCCACAATCGATTTCTCGCATAGAAATTCTTTCTATAGGATTATTTTGGTGAAAATTTAAGAACTTGAAGAAATTTGAAAAAAATCGCGCAAAAATCCTAAAAGTGCCCTTTTTGGGTCAACCTGCACAAGCGAAAAATTTATAAACACGATTGAGGCAATGGCTTAACTAGAGAAAATCATAAGAGTAACACTGGATTTTTTCGACATTTTTGAAATCGGCCAAAACATAAGGGTTACTCTTATGATTTTCAGACTCTGACAAATTTCGTAGCCATATCCTCGAATCCTCCTGGATACGTTACTGAATGGAGTTTACTTGAGCTTTCTTTTCTTCGTATAGAGATGATAAATTTTTTGTAATTTTAAGTATAGATTGTCTCATAGTAAAAGAATCTTCGGTGTTTTGTAAATTTGAGATGCCAGTAGTTGTGTGTAATTTGGATATGTCGATATTCTTTAGATAGACTTTGTTTTGAGCTTGTTTTTCTAAATTTTTGGTTTGTGTTTAAAAAGGTATGCTTATCATTTCCACTTATTAAAAAAATTTTCACCCATGATGAAGTGGCAAGCGTCTCACTTTGCTCGGGAGCAACCCATTCAGATGCTTGCCACTTCGCCATGGGTGTTGACTTTTTTCTCTTGGCAGGAAATGCTTTATACCTATTTTCTGTTGTTCTTTCAAACTTTTTCTTGAATTTTCTATTTTATTTTCATAATCCTCATTCTTTTTCTTCACCTTTGCTAATTTCCCTTCGATTTCTACCAGAGCATTTTTGTCACTTTGAAATTTTCTATTTAATATTTCAAATAACTGTTTGTGTGCATTTTCTTCTTTTTGCACATTCTTTTTCTTTTCTTGTAATAAACAACTTTGCTAAAAAAAATTTTGATCAAAATAATGTGTTTGATAATACCAGTTCCTTAAGTTGAACATCAAGTTCATAGTTGACGCCTTTTAGATGTTTTTCTAAAGCTTCTTCATACCTTTTTGATGTTGTTGGCTAAATTTTTTATTTATATATTTGCTTCAAAACCAGGGAGAGAATGGACCGACTCCGTGGCCCTAGCTCCAGGGGGACGGCATTGGTCCAGAAAGGGTCCAGGGACCGAGAGATTATCCATTGAAGAGGCCTGACAGTGCCTGCCTCATGCTCTAGGTTCCTGGATCCGTCCGCAAGGATTCGGGAGACCATCAGCCCCCACTTCCAGTAGACTACGCTCCTTCGGTGTTCTGGGAAACTGGGGCTGGACCAATGGACCTGCCCTATTTTCGACCTCTGTTCAAAGATAGATTTCTTTTTTTGGCCAACTTTGGAACGCTGTTTCTACAGGGTGATTAAAAAAGAGAATTTTGCGATTTTTTCAAAGATTTTCAATTTTTTAATTTTCACCAAAATAACTCTATAGAGGGTTTTCTATGCAAGAAATCGATTGCGCGCATTGCTGAACCTTGAAAACGCTTCTCTGACTCTGATTCAAGGAAGAGACAAGTGTATTGAAGCGAAAATAGGCTAATTCAGGGTCAGGGACGCGTTTTCAAGGTTCGGCAATGCGCGCAATTGATTCTTTGCATAGAAAAACCTCTATAGGTAGGGTTGCATAAACGCCACCTTTTTTGGACCATTTTTTAACTAATGCCACCTTTTTTGCCACCAATTTTTTGTCATTTTTAAAGAAAATCCTTTAAAAGCCACCTTTCTGGATAAGAATTGCCACCTTTTTAAAAAAGTCATTATGCATCCCTACCTATAGGGCTATTTTGGTGAAAATTTAAAAACTTGAAAATTTTTGAAAAAATTGTAAAATTCTTTTCTTAAATCACTCTGTAGGCCAATATATTTGTTCCTATATCCTGATCTTTTGCATCTCTATTGATAAAAATTAATATTAAATTATACCAAAATATTATCATCAATACTTGACATAATAAAGAAAGAGCAATGTTTAAATAAGACGAATAAATAAAAATTTGCATAACACTATATGAAGGCACATAATAAAGGCAGTTTTATCGAGAAATTTTCATAAATGACGCGTGGCCAAATTTTACTAATATGCCAAAATAAGGCTTTTATGAAAGAGAGAATGCCGGATTTCACCTGGAGGCGACTTATTGATTCTATGCACTATTTGGAGATTTTAGTGTGTTTCACTTTTTAGTGTTCCTGACAACATTTTTTTGCATAAAGATGAATAAATCAAAATTTTTATTTAAAAAAAAAGAATTGTAGTTATGTAGTCCGTTTCGCAATAGATTCAATATTTTTGCAAGTCCATAGTAAGTGGTTAGAATGCCAGACGCACGCACTGAAGAGGCTGGTTCGATCCCGCTCGGAACGATTTTTTTTTATCATTTAAAATTGATGAAAATTTTTGCATATGAGTATTTTTAAGCGAGTAACACGATGATGATATTATTTTCTATAAAAATTTATTTTTATGCAAATATTACAGTGTTTGAAAATTTGTATAAAAATTTAAAAATTTATTTTTTACTAATTTTTATGGAAAAATAATAATACGACCATATTCCTAGCATAAAAATACCCATATTCAAAAATTTTCATCTATTTGAATAGTGCAAAAAGTAATCGCTCTGAGCGGGATCAAACTCACCCCTTCGTTGTAGACGTCTAGCGTCCTAACCACTTTACTATGAGGTATCACAAAGTTTGTACCTGAAGCATAAACGAACTATAAAATCGTAATCAAACTTTCAAGTTTACATTAAATAACAAGTTCGAGCATCGTTAGCAACCCAAGTACCACTTTCCAGCTCTTGTAAATACTTGTTGTTGCACACCTTATAAGAAAGCACTTTGTCATCATAATTCGGATGTTCTATTAATCCCAAATTTTCGCATTTGCCCTTGACTAAAACAATACTTCCCAGTTTTCTACGAAAATAGGTTTCTGAACAATTAGAATTCGTATAGAAAACAACGCATCCATCGGATGAAATAGAAGAAACTTCGAGTTTCAATGGTCCATCAGCAATGTCATTTTGGCAATTTTCAGTGGCTGTATAAGTCTTTTCGATGCCTTAAATATTTTTCACATTTATATGGAGCAAAAAAGTTATACATTTGGCATATATGAAAACGAAGGTGGCAGATTTTTAAACTTATGGAGGCATGCACGTAGGAGGGGGCAAAGGGTCTATAGACCGAAATCCGGAAAATGAAAATTTTTTCCTAATGGACAAGGGGGACTAAGGGGTAAGACTCCCAAACCTGAACTCTCGCTATGTGCATGTATGAAGGTCTTATATTTTTTTCCACTTCTGGGGAAAAGGGACCAAGGAAATTTTTGAGGACTTCCTCTCCCCCAAAATCCACTTTGCGCCGCTGGGACGGGGAGAGGCGTTAATTTTTTTACCTCCCCCCCTCCGGAGGGGGTATCATTTAGAGGGGACGTATTTTACAGTATTTACGGTAGCTCAAAATGAACAATAATACAAATAACACAGAGGTGTGTGTGTTGCTAGTGTGTTAACACAATTACAACCATTACCCTTCCCCATAATTACGACACTGCCCCTTCTCGCTATTCTGAAACATCCCGACTATAACACTGAGGCATGAAAGTCACCAAAAAGACCTCTTCAGAGGAAATTTTTGAATGCTTACCTTTAAAATAGGGAAATTCATAAACGGTAAACGAAGTATATTCACCATCAGAATTTATAACTAACATCATGATAATTTGAAATATTAAAAAATAAAACATAATTTTTAATCGAAAATTTATTGCGAAGTAACCAAGAAACTACCAACAAAGATCACAAAAATGACAATAAAATTAAACCGTGTCATTTATTTTAAATGTTTTAACATAAACAAGTTTATAATTGGATATTTATTTTTGTGCAATACAAACTACACTGGTGGACATACTGATATAGGCCAAAAATTTTCGAAAAGCTCGTCTATTTTGTGTTCGAATTCGAACATCGAAGTAAATCAAAAACAACGAAAATATGATATTTATTATCCTTGATAAAGATAAAGATGAAAGATTGAAATGCGTGAGTAAATATTTTTTCACCATCCCTAAAAAAACATAAATATAATTTTATGTGCCTATCACACCCTCTATACTTTAACCCGGGAATGCGCACGATATATTCCCGCCGGGGAAACTTTAAAAAATTGTTATTTTCTGTATAAGTAAGCTGT
>JAQGBS010002034.1:0-13972 GCA_034698545.1 Acrobeloides obliquus
GTTGAGTTGTAGTCTAGTTGTGTTAGTGAGGAAATTCCATTAAGGATTTGCGTTGGATGCCGTTTGTTTGTTTCTCTTAAGTTGCATAGTGAAGCCAGTATGATTTTTTTTCAAATTTAAAAAAATATAGTCCAAAAAATTCAAATTCAGGTTTTCGTTTCAATACTCAGATTTGTTCAAATTTTTAATTTAAAAAAATAAATAAAAATTACAAAAAGACGTGTGTGTGTCATCAAACTCCAATTAACACAAAAAATACTGAAAAATTTGTTACGTTTCAATGAAATTTTTTGAAAATATTTTTAGAAAAATTTAATTATTTCTAAAAATATTCTTAATTTGAAATTATTTTTTGCAGAATTTTTATTTGAATAAAAAATTGCAATAAATTAAAAAATGACTCTTTATGCACATATTTTGAACGAGTCTGAGTATCGAAACGAAAACCTGAATTTAAATTCCTTAAGGGATTTTTGAAAAATTTCGCCGCCAATAGTTAGAGCGTATCGAAAGTCGGTAGTAACCACTTTTGGCAAAATTGGATTTTCGACCAAAATTCGATTTTACCAGAATTCAAATTTGACCAAAAATTCGATGAAAATTTGAAAAATGGATATTTTTTCAAAGATTTGCAAAATCGAAAAAATGCTGGTTTTCCAAATGTAAATTTTCAAATTTACAATTAACCCCCCCCCTACTTGGCTCACTGCGGTTTTTTAGGCAAAATTGAAAAAAATTCGAAATTTTAAACACGAGTCACGGCAGTCGACTCAGCTCAATGAGATGAGTAAAACGAGGTAGATATTGTACAAATACGCTAACGAATCACATATCCGAGTGGTTAGTGTGCCAGGATTTGCACTTATAGGTCTCGAGTTCGAATCCGGTATCAATTTTCTTGGGATTTCGACAACTTTAATTTTGACGCGGTTCGAACCCTCGACATATAAGTGCAAATCCTGCTATACTAACCACTCTACCATGTGAATCATTAGCGTCTTTATACAATATATATCTCATTTTACTCATCTCGTTGAACTGAGTCACATGGTGTGACTCGTTTTTAGAATTTTGAGTTTTCTCCATCAAAAAACCTCCTAGCCTACTGCCTCAAAATCATATTGACTTCACTAAAAAGCTAAAAATTGCACACATGGAACACACTGCTAGGAACTTTAGCGCATTTCCGAACACTAAACTTGAGCAAAACCCCAACCCTAAAACAAGTCACTAAGGGCTTATTATGAAAACATATGACTCAAACACCCATAACCCTAAAATAATTCATAACATAAGCACTAAAATCCTCTTTCTCCATACAACAAAGCAAAAGTATGATGCAAGCATAAAAGGAATAAATAAATGTTTGAGCTTGAAAGAGGATAATGACCCTGTGAGTCTAACTGGGTTGGTGAACTAAACGAGCATGACATATATATAAGAGATTACGAATCTACATGTACGCTCTTTTTGAATATACATACAAATTTAGGAATAATGATAAATGTTGAACGGAAGTTGGCGTAAACGTAATAGTTTATGGAAAACCAATTTTTATTGGCAAGAATATCGTGAGAAAAAGAATCTAATAAATAATAAAAATCTATATGTGGGAAAACAGTTTGTTGGCTATTAATAAAGCTTATTAGTTAATGAATAGGAGAGGATGGAGAACAAGTCCAAGGATTTTATTGAGTTATTCGACAATTATTGTCGGCCCAAAAATATATTTTAGCATTTTTCGTTGAAATTTTTTTCAGTATTACGCAAAAATGCATGCTGAATAAGATCCAATCAGTCTTTTTGAGCGTAGCTCATGTTTTCGTGACAATATAAAAACTTTAAAAGTTGAATTTTGGCCAAAAATCGGCAATTTGTAAAAGTACGACTGTGCCGAACACGCCAAACGGGGCGCTGAACAAGCCAAAGGGTCCAAATTAGGCTTAGGCCTAAGCCTAATTGAGACCCTTTATATTGACACGAAAACATGAGTTACGGTCAAAAAGAATCATTAGATCGTTTTCATCATGTATTTTTGCATAATGATTTTTTACCCAAAACACTAAAAGTAAACACCTTGATTTTTCAAAAAAAGTGAAAAATCACACCTTGATTTTTCACATCAGTATCCACAATAATCCACCCATCTTCTTCAACTTTTCTCGGAGTGTAAACCGTTGGCAAACTACTAACATTAATATAGACCTTTTGACTAGTACTTTCGTCCGCATCTGGCGGCGAAAAAGTTGGGTAGTCATCCTCATAATCACTATCATAATCATGAGTCCTTTTCAAGTTCATGGGACCAGGTACCCCGGCATTCACTATAGCATCAAAATAATCTGCTGTAGACAATGTAGGCCTGTGGGGTTTGGAGAAGGGAAGATGAGACAATCCCACTAAAACATCGTCAATTAAATGGACGAGTGAAAAATGGAATGTGAAAAATTTTGCCTGAAGCGGATTTTTTATCCGGATTTGTGTTCTTGAGTTTGCGAAATTTTTGTTGCTTGTGCAGTCGAGATTGCTGCTTCATCGCTTGAAAGAATTAGTTAATAAGGCAAGAACGAAGGTGGAATAAATTAAAAGTAGCGTGAGGAAGAAAATTTTGGAAAGTGTCAAAACAATATTTTGTACATGCTAAAAATTGAGGTCTTAAAAGACCAGTTTGGTTGGAAAAAAGTTACCAATAATTTGTATATATTCGGAAAGTTCATGAAAAATGAAGCACTTTTTGTTTTTACGGTAAATTCTAAATCGCTGACGATTTCGAGATAATTGCGTGTGAAGTTGGCGAAATTTGAAAACTGTATATCACAACGAAAACATGTATTGTAGAAATATTATAAAAAAATCGAATTTTGGTAAAAAAAATCTAAATTTTGGCCAAAATTCGAATTTTGACCAAAAAATTCAAAAATTGAATTTTTGTCCAAAAAATCGAATTTTGGAAGATGACAAAATTTAAAATCTGTGTATTACAACGAAAACATGTATTGTAGAAACATTCAGGTACATGTTTTCGTTGTAATACACAGATTTAAAAAATCGTCAACTTCAAACGCAACCATCTCAACAACTACAATGATTCAGAACATGCCGTAAAAACAAAAAATGTTCCATTTTTCATGAACTTTTCGAATATTAACAAAAATTGGCAACTTTTTTCCGATTGGACTTGCCCTTTAAGTTGTTCCCAGCGTCGTAGATATGAAGAAGAGGGTTGCTGCTGGCGAACCTCCCCCACGATAAATTGCAAAAAATCAGAGTTATGACGCTGGGCACAAGTACCAAATTTTTTATGAAAAAATTTAAAAATTACCAAAAATTTAGCCTCACGAGGCATAACGAAAGTAACCAAAATCGAAAAAACGACTCAATTAATTCAATAAAATGAAAAATAACTCCAAAACATGCAAGAATCGCATTGAGTCTAACCAATAATCTTCACGAAAAAATGATAGCGTGTATACTAAGGGTTATATACTGAATGGAACGAACAATTAAGCTTATGCTCGCTTAGGGAGTCTCTCATCTAAATTAAAAGTCTCTCCCTCTATACTTCGTCCAAATGCCTTAAGGAAAAATGGATGTGCAATCTGGCGTAAAGTGTTAGGTCGTGCATAAAGAAATAGGTAAGTGCTATTATTTTAGATGTGAGATCCTCGATTTATTGGCTAGTACTAAAAAAATTTGCAGCCTTAAAATTTTGTTATAACTTTTTTCATGGTGAGAGAGAGAAAAGTGCATATGGTTTGAGTCCCACTTGCGTTGCTAAACATCGAGTTTTCGAGCAAAAATTTCGATTTTTGAACAAAAATTTTGATTTTAAACAAAAATTTCAATTTTGAGCAAAAATTTCGCTTTTTTTCGATTTTTGGGCAAAGTTTGATTTTTGAGAAAAATTTTTGATTTTTTGAAAAAAATTCGATTTTGAGCAGAATTTCGATTTTTGAGCAAAATTCGAATTTTTATCAATTTTTAAAACCTTTTTATATGTAAAAAATGAACGAATTTCCTGAATTTTGACGAGCTATTCGAATGTTTCAAAACGGTGTATCGAAGAATAAAATCACCAAACTTTAAGCATTCCCACACCCACAGTTATAGATGCTATAAGTCGGTATCAAGAAACAGAAATTAACCAAGATAAACTCGCTCGAGGATGGAAACAATAGCTACCACTTATCGACATAAATGGGAAGAGAGGGTGGATAATTTTCGCACAACTCTATAGTATCTAAATCGAGCACATACGAGAGCTATTGGTTTCAACAAATGACAGGAAACAATCAGAATTAATGAGAACAGGAAGTAATGCTGAAGTCGAAGCAAGACTTTGAGGATTAGACGCACATTTTTGTCTAAAATTATAAAAAATGAAGAACATAATGAGTGCATCTTTTTGAAGTTTTTTCTTAGAATAGACTTTTGCAAAAAATTACTATTTTTAATTAAAAACAAGAGCATGTGTAAAATTTCCGTTCATTCATGCTTGCTTTTAAAAAGAGCTCGAGTAAACAAATTTTAAAAAAATCGAATTTTTACTCAAAATTGAATTTTGTCTCAAAAATCGAAATTTTGCTCAATATTGAATTTTTTTCTCAAAAATTGAATTTTTTAAGTTATAAAAAAATGACAAACATAATGGTTGCATTATTTTGAAGTTTTTTTTCTTGGAGTTTTATGAAAAAATTGCTCTTTTTAATTAAAAATAAGAACATGCGTAAAATTTCCATTCATGCAAGCTCGCATTTAAAAAGAGTCCGAGTAAACAAATTTCAAAAATTCAAAATTTCGTAAAGAGAAAAGGAGAGAAAGAGCTCAACTTAATCAAATTACTAGCTTTTAAACAAATTAAAAGATGGGGAAACTAGGAAATCATCGAGAAATTGACCATAAAGAAAAGTTTTCAATGTAAAAGGTACACAACAGTCCAAAAAAAGTTGATTACCAAAAAATCCAATCAGAGGCAGTCTCCCTGGGGGGAGGGGGTCATTTTACGAAATTTGGTTTTTTTGAATAAAAATTGAGGAAATTCGAAAGTTTAAAAACGAGTCATTCTACTCAGCTCAACGAGACGAGTATAAAGAAGTATATATTGTACAAATACGCTAACGATTCACATGGTCGAGTGGTTAGAGTGCCAGGATTTGCACTTATAGATCTCGGGTTCGAATTGTAGTCGTCCAAAATATTGTGCTGACAGCGGTTGGGGATTTGAATTGGGTATTGTTTTCTGGCTTGGGGTGAACCAAAGTTTTTCATGTAATTTGGACAACTTTAAATTTGAATTGGGATTCGAACCCGAGACCTATAAGTGCAAATCCTGGTATACTAACCACTAGGCCATGTGAATCGTTAGCGTCTTTATACAATATATACCTTGTTATACTCATCTTGTTGAGCTAATAGAATGATTAAACTTTTTTTTAAATTTCGAATTTCCTCCAATTTTTACTAAAAAATCGCCATGGGGGTCTTCCTGGGACAGTCTCCTCCCTTCCCCACCCCTTGAATACGCCACAAAAGTGTCTAAGGGTGGCGTGAAGGTACACAAAATTCTCCCTAGATACAGCTAAAAATCCATTTTTTAAACCTACCACTTGTAAAAGTGCACACATGACTATAAAAATTATAGAAATTTGCCCATGCATCTTTGATGCCATCTGTATTTTGCACATGGTATTTCCAACCAACTTGGAAAAGTTTGGCCAATTTATCAAAACTGTCCAAAATTCCTTTTTTACATAAACCCGGTGACATGTATGGAGGTAATGTTACATTCGGACTAGATGAGCTAGGTTCTAGACTAGTTTCAGGAATAACTATTTTGCGATTCATTTTCTAGAGTGGGTCAATATTTAAAATATACTAGGAAAGAAAGGCCATTTTGGGGTGGCTAAAATTTTTAAGGCTGACAAAAAATTTGTAAAATCCGCGAAAAAATTTTCAAATTCTTATATAACCCTTTTCATGATGAGCTCATAAAATTGTCGAATAGCGCAGCGATAGAAAAGGTAACCGTCCGGTCTTGCAAGTTAAGCAACTTGGAGACAGCTAGATTCGACCCCGCTTCACTTTCTATATTGCGCTACGCAGATGCTCAACCGTCAAAAGTGTCAAATTTGACACTAATTCAATTTTTTAGAAAAATGAATTTTTTTAATTTGAACAAGTGTCAAACTAGCATATAAATATGCGAATTTGGGGGACAATATAATTCATAATGTGCATAAAATTCGCATATTTATAAGTCTAGTGTCAAATTTGACGTTTGAGCATCATTAAGTCAACTCTTTTTTATCTCTCACCATGAAAATGGTTATATACAATTCGTAAAAACTAAAAGCTTGTCATTTATCAAAGCAAAAATTTTAGTAACTCACGCATACACTCAGGTGCATTATATACGAAATTAAGCCTAATCTGCGCAATAAATATACACCGTTTTAGCTCTGCCTACATAAATAAGCTAAGAAAAAGGCACGAAAACAACCATCGACGTCAAACTACTACTACCAATCTTTTAGAAGCGCCTACTTAATGTTAATCATTCTTGATCTTATTAGGATTATTAAGCTACAGGGATTTCTGAGCGCTTACTTAGTACAATCAACACCTACGTACCCATGAATAATATGAATGGGAATATAAGCTCGTTATCTTTCTAACTAATAGCCTTTCTAAAAATATGAGTAGATCGAAGCCAGAAAAATGTGGCGGAAAAAGTGGGATGATAAGCCGGATAAAAAGAAGAAGCAATCAAACATCTTGAAAAAATGTATTTTTTGCTAGCACAGGTGTATATGGTTTGTGCGTGGGTGAAGGTGTGTAGGGCCGAGACTCGCCTGGTCTAAGCCAAGCCATGAATTTTGGATCCAAAAATTATTTTCCTAAAAATTACCCTATTATTCGATGCGGAAAATCGATTTCGCGCATTCCCGAAGCTTGACAATGTTTCCCTGACCCTGATTCAGGGTTAGGAAAGCCTAAGCTTATGCCTAAGCCTAGGGATAATCTTAAGAACAAGCATAAGACTAGTCCTTAGCCTAAGCATAGATCTAGATCTACGTTTAAGATTAAGCCTAAGCTTAAGCCTAAGCATATGCTTAAGACTAAGCCTAGGCTTAAGCCTAAGAATATGCATAAAACTAGTCTTTAGCCTAAGCATAAATCTAGGTCTACGCCTAAGCTTAAGCCTAAGTCTAAGCTTAAGCCTAACCATATGCTTAAGCCTAAGAATAAGCATAAAACTAGTCCTTAGTCTAAGCATAAATCTAGATCTACGCCTAAGGCTAAGCCTAAAACCTAAGCCTAAGCCTAAAGAATAAGCCTAGGCTTATGCCTAAACCTAAGCTTAAGCCAAAGAATAAGTATAAGACTAGTCTTTAGCCTAGGTATAGATCTAGGTCTACGCCTAAGCCTAAGCTCAAGCCTAAGCCTAATCTTAAGTCTTAAACTAAGCACAGGCATAGGCTTAAGCCTATGCTTAACATCACTTCAATATTTTGTTACATCCTCGCTAAGCGCTTTTTTGTTTTAGCTCAACTTTTTATAGCTCTTTTCATTGTCATTGAACCATAAATAAAAAGTATACACCTACATTTAGTCACGAATTAGCACAAGACTTACATCATGACATCAAAAAATTCCTGGAGCAGAAACATAAAACAATTTCATTACAACCATGCAAAAATTTGTTACTAGTCTAGTCTAATCTCGAATTAACCCACACCGCCCTCGGTCTAAGTTCGAATTCCCAGCGGGAGTAATATTTCCTTGGTTGCAAAAGGACAAAAGTTGTTGGAGTTAGCGCTATATCATCGAGATCAGTTTATAAATAGAAGTCTTAAACATTTACAAGGCTTATGGGCAAAAATCTTGGAATTTACGATTCTTCTAGCAAAAGACGAAAATCTAGAAATTTCAATGACGCCTTTTGGCCTTGTCAGTTTCTAAGTCACATCTGATTTTTGGCTTTTAGTTCACGACGTACCAAAACTCCAAAAATGTGAAGGCAAGGGTCTGAATTTCTTCCACAAATGCCGCCAATCGACTAAGCTCGCTGAGCGCTTCAAAACAAGTACCATATCATGGAGGTTTGGGCGGTTTGACCCGTGGTCGAATGGCTAAAGTGAAAGGTTTGCAGTTATAGGCCGCAGGTTCGAGTCCCGCTTCAAATTTAAAGTTGTCAAAATTCCATGAAAATTTTTGTATATACATATTTTTGTGCCGGGAACACGATGATGCTTCCATGAAAACTTTTGAATTTAGAGAGAAAAAAGTTTTAAATTTTTAGAGATTTTTCCAAAAGTTTTCATGAAAAACTAATAGCACCATCCTGTTCCTTGCATAAAAATGTGGATATGCAAAAATTTTGGTAACAAAATAAAAAATGATATTTGAGCGTGGGATCGAACCCGCAATCTATGAGTTAATGCCGAGAACGTTAGCCACTCGGCCATGGGAAAACCCCCTTAAAACCCATGATATGATAGTCGTTTTGAAGCGCTCGATGAACTGGATCGATTGGCAGCATTTTTTTAAAATTTTGACCCTTGCCTTTTCGGAATTTTGACCTGATAGGTTCAGAACGCGACGTAGTGTACAAACTTTGATCTTAAAATAGCCCAAACTATACAAAACGAAAAAATTAAGGAATGGTGCTATTAGTTTACATTTTGCCCCAAAAAGTCTTCTTATAATAAAGGTGGAAATCTTTCTACTAAGCCTAATCTTCCTAACAACGCCCATAAATTTTCATTAAGAATTTTTTGATAGGGTTTCTACTGAATACAAATGTTTGGAGTCAAAAAACGAAATTCATATGTACAGGGTGGCGCGCAAAAAGACGGACACTTAAAAAATTTTAAATATAGTTTATTTAGCAAAAAACAACAACAATAATCATTCAAAATGGCCTCCTTAAAAGTCCCACTAAGCCTAAGCCTAGGCTTAGGCTTAAGATGTAAGCTTTAAGACTTAGGCTGCTTTTAAGAAGGTTATTTTGAATGATTATTGTTGTTGTTGTTTTTTGCTAAATAAGCTATATTTAAAATTTTTTAAATGTCCGGATTTTTGCGCGCCGCCCTGTATTTTTAGGCGGAATGGATGGGTTTTAACGAAAATTTGAATAATTGAAAAATTTTTCAAAAAAGTGCTATGAGTACCAAATAAACCAGCTTCAAAATCAATTCAACGTAGGTGGGACTCGATTCCCCGCATAAAATTACCCCTTTTAGGGGTAATTTTATGCGGAGAATCGAGTGCGCGCATTTTCAACGCTTGAAAGCGCTTCTCTGACCCTGATTCAGGGAATCGGAGTGTGTGTATTGAAGCGAAAATTAAAAATTTATATATATACAAAATTTATGCAAATCTTCCCATAACACAATCTAAGCAAAATTAATTTACCAAATTAGCTAATCTTGTTGCGCATGATCATGCTAAAATCCTTAAACTAATAATAACACCCCCTAGATATTTGCTCATAACATCTCCAACAAATGAAAAGAATAATTAACAATATTAATTTTAGCCTGTATAAAACTAATCTCTTAAATCTTATATAAATATTGCTGAGGTACTAAAATAAGAAAGAGCAAATAAAAACGAGATTATAGCCGATTTTCTCACAAGTCATTAGCCAAATGCTTTTAGTTTGCTGTTAAAAATGACAATAAAGATTTTTTGCACAATTTTATTATGGCACCAAGGGCTATAAAATTCTCAAAATCTTTTGGTTTATGGCACAAATTTTTGGTCTAATGGATTTTTTGATATAACACGAATACGAAAAGCACAAATCGTCAAAAAAAATCTCAGCGATAGACGTAATTTAGCCGAAAACTTCAAAATTTCCTCAAAAATCCATAAAACTCTTGTCCTAATGATAACCAAAATTTTGAACTTTACTCCACTTGAAATGATGAAAAAACGCCAATTTCAAGAGCCCTATAGGCATCTATGCAATTACCACAAATGCATTAAAGCCATTTCGGCATCTTTTTTTCTATATAAATCCAGATGCACAAATTTTTCGTGCTCATGAAGAATGCAACTCATCAACCAAGTCAAACAAAAAAGGATGCTTTTGAAGGAGAGAGAAGATGTATTGATTTCTACCTGTTGCGGGCGGATATTAGCCTATGGGCAAATAAACATTAAAGCGGAATAAAAGAATACTATATATGTACTAGAGACCAAATCCGGATTTCCGGAAAACTAAACCCAAGCTTAAGCCTAAGTTCGAGCCTAAGCCCAAGCGTAAGCTTAAGTATAGCTTGAGCATAAGCCCAAGCCTAAGCCTAAGTGTAATAGCCAAAAGAGACTCGGAAGGACCGATTCTGGGAAAATTGAAAATTCCTAATATATAATTTTTTTCATAGTGTTTTTTTTTAAGTAATAAATTTTTTTAAACGCCTAGATTCGGAAACAAAAAAAATTTTTTCAAGTCTAAAAACAATGTATGACAGAGACTATTCGCGACAATCTTATTGACAAGCTTAAAAAAACTATGAGAAATCCCCTCTTAGAAAGTCTAGATCCAAATCAACAGGCTAATCTTCTTATTATTAGAAAAGGTGGATAAAAATTCTTCTACGTAAAAGTTGAAACTAGAAATTAGGAACTAGTATCGATTAGGTATCTCACTGAACGTGAAATTGTCCAAAAAATTGATCTTGAACATTTGACAATTCTATTTCTCAGCACTGTTTGTGCTTTAAAAAATTCAAACTGAAAATTTCGCATATCAGAAAACGCGAATTTTTAATACTTTTTCTAGGATCTGAAGCAGAATCGTCTGAGCTCTTTCCTAGAAAAAACTGCACTAAAGATGACCGATTGAATGACGAGAAACCCTCAAATCAATAGTCCCAACCTATTGGGATACCCTGTAAATTCAAATTGGAGCTAGTTCGAACAACTTAAGGATAACTTTGAAAGCTAAAGAAAGTGTCTCAACAAAAATTGTACACAAATTTCTGAGCCACGAAACTTTTTGTTGAGCCTATTTTTATTCCAATTATATTTATAAGAATAGATCACAAGCTGAACAAAGGTGTCGTCATGACAACTT
The DNA here is from genome assembly GCA_034698545.1 of Acrobeloides obliquus. Lineage (NCBI taxonomy): Eukaryota > Metazoa > Nematoda > Chromadorea > Rhabditida > Cephalobidae > Acrobeloides > Acrobeloides obliquus. Next base: position 11,084 of record JAQGBS010002034.1, read on the forward strand.
TGATTGAAGAATTAGCGGGTGTATGTAACATTTCCTCGCCGAAAATTTGTGCGCAGTGCCTATATGTAAAAGATTAAATTAATCAAGGAGCGTTATGAAAATTAGTTTTCGGATTTTTGATTCGACGTGTGAGTATAAATAAAAGCGGATAGATTAGGAAGACTAATAGATTTAGAACGGACTAAATTTTTATGAATATTTATTACTTTTATGTATAGTAAGTAGAAACCGGAAAAGGATCCCCGGTCGAGCTTGTTCGTATCTACAAGTTAAAAATCGATAGCGAGGGGTCATTGCAACCCGAAATTTATGGAGAACAATTATGTAGAATATCATTTTTCCGGCAAAAACAATCAAAAGGGGGTCAAAAATGGGAGACCTTCAAATAACCGAGGCAGTGACGTAACTAGAATTTCGAGAATTTGCATTAAAATTTTTTATTTGGAACATACGTATTTGGATAGCTAATAAACGCTTCTCTGATTCAGGGAAAGCCTATGTATTGAAGCGAAAAGTCGCAAAACTGCGATTTTTGCCTAAAAACGGCTCCTTTTGGAGTAAAAATGTGCTGGGAATTCGAAAATTAACAAACAATTTTCTCGAATTTTCGGCTTTTCTTGAATCCAAGGAATTTTATAAATAACAAATTCGAATTCTCCGCACATTTTTACCCCAAAAGGGGTCGTTTTTAGGCAAAAATCGCATTTTTGCGACTTTCGTTTCAATACACAGGCCTTCCCTAAATCAAGAAAGAGTTTTTTCACCTCGAAAATGTCAAATTCAGATTCCCCGCATGTTTTTACCCCTAGAGGGGTCATTTATAGAAAACAAATTTTTGAAAATTTTTCACGTAGATGGCCCCCCTATTGTAATTTTTGAATATTTATTTAGCAAAAGGCTCCCACCATTTGAATAAAAAAATGATGCGCACCAAATTGGAAAAGAAGCGCCAAAAACTATTGGCAAACGCAACAGACGATGAAATATCTTCTATTATGGATGCTACTAATAATATTTTGAAATTTCAATTTGTGTATTGAAGCGAAAAGTTCGAGTTTTTTTGAAAAAAAGTTGTTAAAAAAATTCATGTTAAACTATAAGCAAAATTAAAAATTCGATTTTTATCGTGAACTTGGCTCAATGGTAGTGTTCCAAGATTCGAGTCTAAGGGTCTCGGGTTCGAATTCCACCTGAGTCGATTTGATTTTGCTTGATAAAAAAGTTGATATATATTTTCAATTATGACAATTGGCATTTCATGCCTCTCGGTAGCTACTAATATATTTTGAAATTCCGATTTTCTTTACTCCTAATACATAGCTGAAATTTGGCATCTCATGCCTCTCATTAGCTCCAAAATTGTTATTCAAAAATAAATGATTCCATGAAAATATTTGTTTACTTAAGAAAAATTTCATTAATGAATCAGCTTGCCAAACGTTTTTTAATTACCAGATTTTTCACATGTCACAAGTCATTAGTTGAACGTCTTCGAAATTCAAAGAAAACAGGTGAAAAACATTGAACTTTTAGTCGTTCATTTTTAGGCAAAAAACACCGACGTAACAACATAATGCATATAAGAAAAAACAAATTCTAAGCCAAATTTTTCCATTTGAATATTTAACCATTGTATAAAGTTTAAACCAACCTTCAAGATAAGGGTTGATATTGAGTGGATCAGAAGATGGGCCTTCTCCTTTCATCGTTGCAGCTGTGACTTTGAACGAATATCGGTTTTTGGCATTCACTCGATAAGTTATGGATCTGTCGCTCACCTGAAAATTTATTTTTTATATAAAAATTATTTTTTAGGCTACGTTCAAGCATGTCAAAAATGTAACTTTGCCTGTTTTTCAATAAAATCATGTTTATTGAAACGATTGGTCATGATTCATGACCAATCGCTTCAATAAACACGATTTTATTGAAAATCAGGCAAAGTTATATTTGTTGACAAGTTTGTGACAACTTTTTGACAAAGCCCTAGATATTCTTGTAGAGCATCCTCAACTTGTAAAAAATTTGAATGAATTGGTTGATAAGCTGCGCACGTTTTACAGTAAATCAACTTGCAAAATTCAATATTTTTGCGTTTAGATGATATTGATTTTATGCTCAACTTAACTTTTTGGGTCGATAGCGTAGTGGCAAAGGCAGTTGCTCTTTCATCTAAAGAGATGCGGGTTCGAATCCTTTTCGCGTCCGAATTTTTTGCCTTTTACAAAATTTTCTCTATTTTTGTCTTTATTTTTGTGTATGAAGACAGATTGTAACATTTATTTCGTTGTGCTCACTATGAAATTTTTTGTTTTGAGCACTTTTTTTGTTAATTATTAACTTTGTTTTGATTAATTTATGTGGTCTTTGTTTTAGTAAATAAATGTTAAAAAACATAAATTTTATGATTTTAAATATTTGTTTAAAATTGTAAAAAAATAATGGCAAAAAATAGAGAAAATTTTGTAAAAAGGCAAAAAAATTTGAACGCGAGTGAGATTTGAACCCGCATCTCTTCAGATAAAAGAGCAACTGTCTTAGCCACTACTCTATCAACCCAAAAAGTTAACTGAGCATAAAGTCAATATCACCTAAACACAAAAATATTGAAGTTTGCAAGTTAATTTACTGTGAAACTTGCGCAGCGCATTAGCTAATTTATGGACTTAGGCCTAGGCTTAGTCTTAGGCCAAGGCTTGCTTGCCTGTCCAGAGTTCTAAATCCTATTTTCTCTAATCAATTTCCCCTATAGAGTCATTTTTAGAAAAAAATTTTAAAAATTCATGTAAAAAGTCCCGGAACTTTTTGAGCTACTCAATAAATCCATAAAAATTAAAGATAACGAGTAAAGCACAAACAGGAACTAAGCCTGAGCAACAATTTTGCATA
>JAQGBS010002035.1:0-13971 GCA_034698545.1 Acrobeloides obliquus
GAATTGGAATTTACTTCCAAAGCAAAAAGTGGTTGCCCCAACGTGAACTTTCTTTTTCACTTTTCAACAAAAATTCGGTTCAAAAGTGGACTGGTCCTTTAAGCATAGTGTATCAGGTTTGGATTAACTTCTAAAAGACCTGACTTCTTTAGAGATCACAAACCAGTGGTGGAGTCGTAAAAAAGAACTCCTCCTATTCCTACAGTGTATTATTCCATGTTTTTTATACTAGTGGGCAGCACTCTGAACTATTTTAACATGATTTGGTATCTTGTCAGCATCGGATCCAGATCAAGTTTTGTAAAATTCTAAGACAATGATCGGCCAAAAAAATTGTTTGCAAGGGGAGTGCACCATCTACTCAGATATGCGGCTGCTTTTGGCCAAATGTATGTTCTCGTTTTTCTCGCTGACATCTTTCCATGCAACACCCATCCAAAAATAGCACTATTTTTTAAAGGGGAAAGTCCAAAACAGTTCCGGGGTAGAAAATATTTTAAAAATTTTTTAACAAGTTACTCTCTAGGGGTAATTTTATGCGGAGAATCGATTGCGCGCATGTCCTAACCTTGAAAACGCTTCTTTGAGCCTGCTTCAGGGAAGGAAGGGTGTATTGAAGCGAAAATCAAACATCTTCGGATTTTTATGAGAAAACCGTCGATTCTTATGTTTTTCTAGGCGGGAAATCGATTGAGCGCGCTCCCGAACCATGAAAACGCTTCCTGATTCAGGAAAAAACACCGAACGATTTTTTCCTCTTGGTCCCACAAATGAAAAAATCGATTTTTCAAAAAATTCTTTCCAAATTGGCTGATTTTTTGTACTTGGGGGGGGGGGTTGTCGGATATGGGGAACACGAGTTCGAGAGAATTTTTGAATTTATACTGCAGGAAAGGGTCGAATCGGCAAATTTTCTCTCGAGAATTTGAGTTTTCTAATGTTTCATCAATCGCTTCAATATCGCTGAATTTGAGTCAATCAAATTGCTCGTGTTGCTCATGAAAAAATTTCGATTATAACATGGACCAAAAGCACCTCTTTTGATCCAGTTTCCACTGGGTCAAATGGGATGCTGCCACTTAAATAAGGCAATAAAATAAAATATGCTAATTACAATATTAGTATTAAAAAAACAGAAATATGCATAAAAATACACAATAAATCACTTTATATATATCATTTTATATCACTCCACTTCCAACTCTTCTTCTTCTAACTCCTGCTTCAATATAGGCACCATATCAGGGAAGATTCGACAGAACTCCGAACTATCCAAGTTAAACTTTTTCGACTTTGTGGCTAAGTCGCGTTTCACTTCCTCAGTTGTGTCCTTAAAAATCAAAGTAAAAAAGGAATCTCAAATACTCCTCCCCCTAAGCTCCTCAGAGAATTTTCATTTTATGAAGTCCCCCATTACGATTTTTCACCAAGATTGTCCAAATTTTCAATTTTTGCACATCTTTGTGTTCCATATGCTAGGATAACCTAAAAAAAATTTTTTGTTGAAAAAATTTGATCTAAAAGGCCCTAAAAATTACGATTTTTGGTGAAAAAATAGCAAATTTTGGGCATTTTTGTTGAAAAAATGGGCAATTTTGGTGGAAAATCGTAATGGGGGACCATTAGGATTTTTTATAAAAATTTTGAGAAAACACATAAGGAGGGATCATTAGGAAAAAATCTTCATCTTTCCCTCTGCGTACGTCACTATCCGTCAGATAGGAGATATTTTGTAAAAAATCAATTTTTTACTTTTTTGAAAATTTTGGGCAAAATATGTGCATTTTTTGGGGGTAAAAATAGCCATTTCTGAAAATTTTGGTGAAAAATATCATTTTTTAGTGAAAAAATTGGGAATGGTAATTTTGTTCAAAATCGGAAAAACAGCTCTTGTACTTCACTGCCCTCAAATAACCTTTGTAACCATACCAAACTTCCAGCAGTCATTGCTGTATCGTTCATAAACGAGATCACTCCCATGAGTATAATAGTCACGGTCCAAGACGGATTCCAAGTTTCTGGATGATAGTCAGACATGGAAAAATACAGCGGCTTATTTGGCTCAAAACGACCCGATGGTGTTAGCATCAAAATCGTTGGTGGCTTGAATGGGAAATCATTCGGGAATAACAGCTTGCCATGGTAGTATCCACCTAAATTTACAATTACAAAAAAGAGCAAAAAATTAGTACCTTCATAAGGAGTGTCAGTCGATCCAAGGAGCACAAAATGCCATTCGAACAAACTTGAAGGAGATGGTAATGCCACCACATTTGGAATTGGATCACGTACAATTTTTTTGTAATCGTTTTTCAATCTTATAAATGCGAGATTATTTTCGGCCATCGGAAATCCAGATTCACTAAAAAAATGTCAAAGTAAAAAAAATTAAATCGATGAGAAAGTATTGAAGAGTCTCTGCAAAGTGTCAAATTCCTGGGGCCTTTGCACAAAATTACAGATATAACATTTCACTTAAAAGTGCACTAAAAAACTATAAAGCGAAAACTTTCCACTTGTGAAAACTTTACTAGCAATAGGACGGAATGCACCACACCGTCGTTTGGTGTTTCAAAACTTTTTTATGCTTTTGAGGATTTCTCCGGAAATACAAAGGCAATTCTGAGATTTGGGGACAAATTTTCCCATACCCTTTTTTCCCTGTATCTTTTTTCACCAGTGACCATTTTTTCCCAAATATTGAATTACTTTTTCCCTGTGACCATGTTTTTCCCAATTTTCGTTGTAATATTCTTCTGTCTTATTGGTAATATTCTGTCTTATCGATCGAAACAATTTCATTTTGTTTAAGAATGACTTGAAAATTCGAAATTTGCATATCTTTTATTCACATAAATCCATTAGAAATATTTGCCTGATTACCAATAAAACAATATTATAACGAAAATTGGGGAAAAAATGGTTACGGGGATAAATGGTCACTGGAAAAAAAAGATTTCGGGAAAAAAAGGATAAAGGAAAATTTGTCCCCAAAATTGAAATTAGATTCGTTGAAAATTGATTCGTTTGGGGGAAAAAATGGTCAAAGGGAGAAAATTATCTCAGGGAAAGAAAACCCTGGGAAAAAATGGTCATTAGGAAAAAAAGATACAGGGAAAAAAGGGTATGGGAAACACGTGTGTTTCGAAGAGTTACCCGAAATTTTTTCCCTTATCCCTTTTTGTTCCCTTAAACAATTTTTTCCCTATGACAATTTTTTCCCTGTATCAATTTTTCCCTATGATAATTTTTTCCCCGTGACAATTTTTTCCCAAATTCGTTTCAATAAACACGATTTTATGCCTGAATATCAATAAAATCGTGTTTATTGAAGCGAATTTGGGAAAAAATTGTCACGGGGAAAATTTTGTTTTAGAGAAAAATTAAAAAATTTTGGGAAAAAATTGTTTAAGGGAACAAAAGGGATAAGGGAAAAAATGTCGGATAACCGGGCAACCTTTCGAAGCAAGAAAAGTCTGATGCCCAAATGTAATGGTATAAGAATGTCTGGATTCGAATGAAAAAAACAACTTTCTAGGGGTAATCTTATGCGAGATCGATTGCACACGGTTTTGATGCGTCAAAACTTCACCCTGACCCTGATTCAGAGAGTGGCCTTTGTGTATAACAAAAATAACAAATCATATTTTAGCAAAAATAAAAAATGCAAAAAAAGGTAAGGTCGAACCCAAACCATTGGCGCCAGTAGTTTTTGCTTTTATATTCGTAAAAAATAAAGGCAGAAATATTTTTTTTAAAACAAAAAAATTCAATGTATAAAAAAATTTCGACTCCGGCGGGAGTCGAACCTGGATCCCAAAAACTTTGGCCATTTACATTCCCAATTGAGCATCCATGTATGTTAATTGATAGGATTGTAAAACTTATATGTTGTTAGCGATACATTACAGGTCGGCTAAAAAGTTCTGACCATTAGTGTTTATTATTGAAGGGCATTGCAAGACCTTTCAGGAATACCCCCATCATGGCTCTATGAATAGAGGTTCCTGAGGAGATACGAAGCTTTGAAGTCAAGACTCAAAAAGGCCAAAAAATAGTATCTTCACTTCAAAAAATCGGCTATCGAAAACGAAAAAAGTTTGCTGGTCAAAGTAATATATTTTTAGATTCCTCATGTAATGCTGTAATTTTTATAACATATATATTTTTTTGTACTAAAAAAATAACTTTTTTGTACTAAAAAGTCACTTTTTTGTACTGACTATTTTTTCAAATATTTTTTTCAAAATTTTTTTTCAAAATTAATTTTAAAATTGTTTTTCAACATTTTTTTCAAAAATTGAAAAAAAATTTTTGAAAAAAAAATTTTAAAAAAAAATAATTAATACAAAAAAGTGAGTTTCTAGTACAAAAAAGTGACTTTTTAGTACAAAAAAGCGAGTTAGTACAACAAAGTGACTTTTTAGTACAAAAGAGTGAGCTAGTACAAAAAAGTGATTTTTTAGTACAAAAAAGTGATTTTTTTAGTACAAAAAAATATATATGTATTTTTATAACTAAAATTAACCCGGCTCTTCTCATTTGATACACTAGATTTTGATCACACGCTCACCCAATAATAGCCCTTTTTTTAAGGCGTTTTATTGTTTTGTTTTTTATTTTTATGAAGAACCAGGAAAGCTCGCTTGTTGAATCTTTTTATGCTAGAAAGAGCAATATCTCCGCTATCTGAATTGCACTAACTTTTGGCTCAAGCCTTAGTTTGATCAAAATTTTGCAAAGAATACCGGAAAAAAAACCTAGGAACGTCGAAAATTTTAAATTACAGCATTACATGAGGAATCTAAAAATATATTACTTTGACCAGCAAACTTTTTTCGTTTTCGATAACCGATTTTTTGAAGTGAAGATACTATTTTTTGGCCTTTTTGAGTCTTGACTTCAAAGCTTCGTATCTCCTCAGGAACCTCTATTCATAGAGCCATGATGGGGGTATTCCTGAAAGGTCTTGCAATATCCTTCAATAATAAACACTAATGGTCAGAACTTTTTAGCCGACCTGTATGGCCTCGGCCGGCCTCCAAAAGCCCCTGACGGTCCCAAAGCCCCACCGGCAGCCGACTCTGGGCTGGGATCGGTCCCCCACCCCAGGGACCAGTCCTCGGAGGCTTTCGGGGGCTGGTCCCGAGGCCTAGACCCCTTTTTCGACCCTTGGGCGCATTCGATTCCTCGTCAAAAATTACATAAGGGGGTTTAGTGAAGTTTATTTGTGGCGCTGAAACGTGCAAGAAACCCGAGAAAGTGGCATTTTTTGAAAAAATTTTAAAAAATTTCCCTGAATCTTAAATTTTTTGACGTCATCGAAACACTAGTCGAGACAAGTTACAAAATTTGTACAAAAAATTGACTTATAAGAATTGTTGTGATTCTTGTAAATCAGTTTCAGGCAAATCGTTTCATTCGTATTGTTTCAAACCTTTCGTTTCATTTGAATCTATGCCAAATCGGATACGCTGTATCTCGGAGGAGTTAGACTTTCGTGTCAAAATTTCTGTATTTTTTTCATTAAGTGCCATGTATACTTTAAGTTTTTTAGTTTTAAAAAATTTTGAAGACACTTTTTTCTAGATCTCCATAGAACTTGATTCTTAGAGATAACGTGACTTAATTATCCCAACTATGCTAATTTTAGAAAAGATTTTTACAAAAAAATTTAACTTTAATACTTATGGGTGCTGATACAAGATTTATAAATGGATTAAAATTAAACAAAAAAGTTTGTAACTCTTAAATTAAAATTTAAACGAATTTCAGCATTTTGATAATCTTCATAAATGGAAATCTCGTTCAAGGGGAGAAGATTTAGCTTTTGCTGCGCTTCATTGCAATTCTTTTATTCATACAGCATCAGCATCTTCTTTTGGCTGGTGGATGGCATTTTTAATGAAAAGAAAAGGATTTGTCTTTTACAACGCACAACAAAAGAAAAACCATAAGCATATAAACAAAAATGATGATTTTGATGTCTTTCCACCGGATTGGCTCATGTTAACATTTAATAAAGAAAATGGGACTATATATCAAGAAGTTCGGCAGTTCAATTAGAAAAGTTATTAAATTTATAAAAGCATTATTGAATAAAGGCTAATGATTAACCAAATATTTAAACAAAATTAAATTAAACTGTTAGAGAATATAAGTAAGACGCATTGTCTGAAGATTGTTAAGAGACGATATCTCGAAAGTTCGAGCCTAAGTGGCCGTAGTGTTAAAAGGCTCGAGCGCCATTTAATTTGACTTTATTTAGTGAGATTAACGCATGGGGAAGTTTTTGAAAGTCATTTTGAGCCAATCAGCAGAATCCGTTACATTTTAAGAGACGATGTCTCGAAATCTCGAACCCGGAGTGGGCATAGTAACGAAAATTCGAATCAATTTTTGAAACCGTGGTATACCCTAAGTTTTCGAGGTCGCTGAACACGAATCTGAAGTCCGTTTTTGAATCCGACTTTTTGGTAAACTGTACGGCAGGTCGGCCTTTTGAACTTTAGGTCAAACTTCAAAAGGGCATATCTCCCAGCTAAATCCATATCTAATGGTTTTGGTGTCGTTGAAAAGCTGGTGAATTCTACTTCATTTTTTGTCTATAAAACTCCTAGGGTTACGCATCATTTGAGGCCTCAAATGTCGGGGACTCAAAAGTCGGAAACTCAAAAGTTGGGCCTCAAATGTTAAGCCTCAAATGTCGGGGCCTCAAATGTCCGGCTTTTTTTCGTCCCCTACTACTCTACCATCATGAAAAAGAGACCCAAAAATCGAAGTTTCTCAGAGTTTTTCGAAATCATGCTAGAAGTTCTCCATGTTAGAATACCTCGACCAGATAGAAATTTTGGCCGAAAAAAATTTTTAGGGTTTTTAGATAAGTTAGAAAACTAAAAAAAATCAACGTAAAATCAGGTTTTTGACCTTTGAGCAAGATTAGAATGTAAGGGATTTCCGCGATGACTTTCAAAAACTTTCTCATGCGTTAATCTCACTAAATAAAGTCAAATTAAATGGCGCTCGAGCAGTTTAACACTAGGTTCGAACTTTCGAGATATCATCTCTTAAATATTTCAGTTGTTTCATAAATTTCAAGTGTTTCCGACGTTTGTATAAAAACCTAACGGTCTATTTATTCACTCTGTTGTTTTTAATATACAATACAATTTTGTATACTAAACAGTTTTGTAGTATCGTCAGAGTATTTTTAACAACAAAATGATCACTGATACCAAAGGGATAGCCATTTGTTGGAAAGTTAGTGTTTTATCTCTGCGCCATGAACATTATTTGTTTTATTACAGGTTGTTTTTTATTGCTCCCACATTTTAAAAATTCCCCAAAAATCGAGTTTAATCCCGTTTTCGTAGCCTGATGGCTCATTCGAACACCCTAATCACGAGATTTTTTTAGTAAAAAATTTTATTGAAAAAACTTTTTTTTCGATTTTTTAGCCCAAAATACTGAAGATGTGTGTTTTTTTTAACGTTACTCCCATATTTCAAAAATTCGCCAAAAATCGAATTTAAATTCATTTCCGTCGTCCGATGGCTCAATCGAACGTCCTAATCACGGGATTTTTTTAGAAAATTTTTTATTGAAAAAGCTTTTAAATTCGATTTTTTTTAGCTCAAAATACTGAAAATTACGATTTTTTATCTTTCTACCCCAGTACAATATTTTCAGTATTTTTGGACTAAAAAATCGAAAATAAAAGCTTTTTCAATAAAATTCTTTCTAAAAAAATCCTTAATTGAAAATTCGATTACGTCATCGGGCGATGGAAACGAAATTAAATTCGATTTTTAGCGAATTTTTGAAATGTGGGAGCAATCAAAAAAACAACCTGTATTTTGTAGCATTTGAACTTTAATATTTTAAATTTTGGCCATATTGATTGAAAATTTTTCTATACATTGATGTGTTCCTCAAATATTTAGCAATCATAAAAAGTAGGCGCATCTCAATAGCCTTATCAGTTTCGAAAGTTCGTTTAACCCAAAAGTAAATATCATCGTCTATAAAATCCCATAAGTATAAATAATTTGAATGGTTGCCATTTAAAAGATTTTGTAGAAAATTAAGGACCGATTTAAAATATATTAACATCGGCAAATGCGTATAAATTGTTATATTGATAGATCCTATTGCCCATGATACAGCAGGTAAGTAACCATACTTTCAATGATTGCTCGACAACCATGAAAGATTTTTTGATGCGTTTTTAAAGAAATAGCTGATGAATTGTAGAATATTTTGGCATCTTTGTATTTATTCAAGCTTATTTCTTCAATTTTATATTCGAATTTTTATGCGTCTGAATGTCAAAATGAGGCATTTCTGAAGTAAATTTTTTTAAATTTCATCGGATTGGAATCAACAACCCCAAAAACGGTAGGGATGAAAAAAATTTCGAAAAAAAATTTACAAAAAATGAACTTCCGGACCGGGATTCGAATCAGCGCCTGTAGGATCCGTGCTAAGGATTTGGATCTACAGGCGTTGGTTCGAATTCCGGTTTACAATTCATCAGCTATTCTACAATTCATCAGCTATTTCTTTAAAAAACGCATCGAAAAATCTTTCATGGTTGTCGAGCAATCATCGAAAGTAAGGTGTTTCTAACATGCTGTGTCGCCCTGTACTATATATGAGACAAAATTTTTGCTTTTTTCTAATGGCTATATCTCTTGATATAAATTGAATTGAGTTCTCGTTGACCATTCATTGTTAAGCTGGAAATCAGCGCTACAACTTTTATATTTTTTTATTTGTGGGAAAATAACCAGTTATGTTGGGTTATTTTGCTCCACCCATTAGTTGTAAATCAATTGTAAAATCTTTTATTCAAAATGTTAAAATAATCGATCAATAAAAAGAGTTTGATGGAGTTCGTTTATTTGTATTACTTAGTTTGTTATCATTTTTTGATGATTTGACGCGACAAAAAATATAGCCAGCCAGCTCACCATCACAGCAAATATTGGGTTGTTAATTAAGTCCTTGCGGCTCAAAAAAATGCTCTAATTTCATCATTTTTCATCCGTTTTCGATGGAATTTTTTTTCAGTAGTGGGTAAGAGTATACGCTGAATACGATCCAATCGGTCTTTTTGAGCAAAACTCATATTTTCGTGTCAATATACAGACTTTTTCAAAAAATTGGTGTTTTTCAATATTACAAATAAATTTTAAAATGTCAATATTTGGTTATAGAAGTCGATTTTTGACGAAATTTTCTACCCCCAGGTTTTTCTAGTCGGGGAATCGATTGCGCGCATTTTCGAGTCATGAAAAATTTCTCTAACCCTGATTCAGGGAATACAAATTTTTGAGTCATTTTAGGGGTATAAAAAACCCAATTTTTTGAAAAAGTCTGGATATTGACACGAAAACATGAGTTTCGCTCAAAAAGACTGATTGGATTGTATTCAGCATACACTCTTACCCACTACTGAAAAAAAATTTCATCGAAACGAGCGCAAAATGCCGATTTTCGATATATTTTTTTCAGTAGTGGGTAAGAGTGTATGCTGAATACGATCCAATCGGTCTTTTTGAGCGAAACTCATGTTTTCTGTCAATATCCAGACTTTTAAAAAAAATCGGGTTTTTTATACCCCTAAAATGGCTCAAAAATTTGTATTCCTTGAATCAGGGTTAGAGAAATCTCGGTACTGGGATATATAGAATTATTCGGAGAAAATATACTTTTCACGCATATATATCATGAAAAAAATTTGAAAATTTTTATAGAAATTTTGAGATTTCTGAGATAAGCACGTGATTCATGTACAAGTTCTTGACCCATGCAATAGTCCAATTTCGCCCAGCCATTTGTGAAATTCGTTTTCGTCCAGTCGCAGCTTTCGAATAAGGCTTCATCCTTGAAATCTTGCAGCACTTGCATTTCTATCGTTGAGAAGTCTCTCGGTATCGATTTAGAGACCATATATTTATTTATTTTGTTACTTTTAATAAGTTCAAAAAATTCAAAAAAATTTCAAAATTTTTTTCATGATAAATGTGCATGAAAAGTATACTTTCTCCAATTATTCAAATTTTAGCTTGAGAATTATGAGTCGGTGCAACGTTATGTATTTTTTTATGTTTCTTTTGGGCGTTTTAATAAAAACCTTATTTGAGCAATCATATTTTCTATCTCTATTGAACACTAATGTATTATCCAATAGTTCTCTAAATTTAGTGAACCATTTATATAGAAATGAAAATACGATTCAAATTTGGAATTATACTAAAATTATGCAAGAGTTGGACTTAATTAATCCTAAAAATATTGTGGCTAATAAATCCAGTTTATCTATTAAAGATTTGAAAATTGTAACTATATTTTCACTAGATCACGTCCATCAAGCAATGTATTGAGTAATTTTGAGCTTTTGCTATTTATATAGAATCTTTAGGATTTATATTTTTCTTGTAACTTTTTTGATGTTTTTTTGTAACTTTTTATCTTGTAACTTTTTGATGTTTTCTTGTAACTTTTTTCCTTGTAACTTTTTTGACTTTTTTCTGTAAATTTTAAAATTTGTAACTTTTTAGATGTTAGGCTTAGGCTTTAGGCTTTAGGCCTTAGGCTTTAGGCCTTAGGCTTAGGCCGTAGGCTTAGGCCTAGGCTTTAGGCCTTAGGCTTTAGGCTTAGGCCTAGGCTTTAGGCATTAGGCCTAGGCTTAGGCTTTAGGCTTTAGGCCTTAGGCCTTAGGCCTTAGGCTTAGGTCTAGGCTTTAGACCTTAGGCTTTAGACCTTAGGCTTTAGACCTTAGGCTTAGGCCTTAGGCCTAGGCTTTAGGCCTTAAGCTTTAGGCCTTAGGCTTTAGGCCTTAGGCTTTAGGCCTTAGGCTTTAGGCCTTAGGCTTAGGCCGTAGGCTTTAGGCTTAGGCCTAGGCTTTAGGCTTTAGGCCTTAGGCTTTAGGCTTTAGGCCTTAGGCTTTAGGCCTTAGGCTTTAGGCTTTAGGCATTAGGCCTAGGCTTAGGCTTTAGGCTTAGGCCTTAGGCCTAGGCTTTAGGCCTTAAGCTTTAGGCCTTAGGCTTTAGGCTTTAGGCCTTAGGCCTTAGGCTTTAGGCCTTAGGCCTTAGGCTTTAAGCCTTAGGCTTTAGGCCTTAGGCTTTAGGCTTAGGCCTTACAATAAAACCTCAAAAAGTTACAATTTTTGAAAGTTACAGAAAAAAGTCAAAAAAGTTACAAGGAAAAAAGCTACAAGAAAACATCAAAAAGTTACAAGTTTTGAAAGTTACAAAAAAAAGTCAAAAAAGTTACAAGGCAAAAAGTTACAAAAAAACAACAAAAAAGTTACAAGAAAAAATCAGAGCCGAATCTTTACGAAAGGGTTTTCGGTCGAAATCCGAGCGGGTGGCCCTATTCTGATCTCGAAAAATGTACCCCCAATATTTCAGGCCAGTTAAATCCATTTGAAATGGTTTTGGTGTCGTTGGAAAGCTGATAAAATATATTTTATTTTTTTCTATATACAACCCCTATTCGAAACCCTAAAGTTGTGAAGCAATTTTTCTCATTTTTGAGTTTCCAAAAATGCACTATTTTCGATCTAATTCCTACGGGTTTTTCGAGTGCACTACGTTTCTTCGCCTATTATTTAATCCTAGTTAGTACCTACAATTTGAGTCATTGATTAAAAGGTGGGTACAAAGTTTTTGGTAGAGACATTTATTTGAATTTTTGCCCCAGCCGACGACCAGGATATTTGTAAAAACCTAATTTTTTGTCCACTTTTTATATGACCTCATATACCCTATATAAAAGTTGTAGTCCTCGTTCTTACCTTTTCAACGACACTCATATCATCAATATTGGATTTAAGATTCAAGAGTTATGCTCACTAATGTGTAAAAAATCTCAGGAGTGCCCAAACTGCCTATAGTCTAAAAGGACATTTTTAAATGTTACAACTGCCTCAAATGCTTCAATGCGTTTCTTTTATGTCCAAACTTCATATTTTGAGCTCAATTTGCCTAGTGCCGAGGGAACTTTAAAAAGTTCGAACTTTCGATACATTGCCTCTTAAAAAATTTGAAAATTTTTAAACAAATAGCACAAAACCAGTTTTTTGAGCCATCCTATCTTAATAAATTTCTCATTTTCAAGTTAATTCCTATTAAATTTTTATTGTTTAGAAAATTATGTCAATCCGCACGTAGCCATAAGGAATTAGACAAAACTTCAATTATTGCATACGTATTTGAT
Organism: Acrobeloides obliquus; assembly: GCA_034698545.1. Taxonomy (NCBI): domain Eukaryota; kingdom Metazoa; phylum Nematoda; class Chromadorea; order Rhabditida; family Cephalobidae; genus Acrobeloides; species Acrobeloides obliquus. The sequence goes on from JAQGBS010002035.1 coordinate 12,226, forward strand.
GATGTTAGCGAAGATACAATAAAAATTTATAAAAGTCTTTGTAATCGAGTTGAAATAAGGCGCATTAAATTTGAGAACTATCCAGATTATGTGCGCATTCGAAAGGAATTTAGATATAAATATATACCACAAGCAGATGCATTAGTTAAAGAAAAACTTATTTTATATGTAGATGCTTCAATTTTATTTAAATATTCTACTAAAAACACTTTTAAAGTAGGTTTTATAATTTAACAAATCTTTTATATCATGTTATTATAAACGTGTAATGTCGTCTGCCTGTAACGACGATCTCGGAAAGACTTGATTTAAACCTGTACTATAAAACTAAAGTTGTAGGGGACAATGAGAGAAGACGATAGACACCACTTTTATGAGGAGAACCCCCTCAAAAAATTTCCACGATCATACAAGGATGCCAAAATGTTTGATTTTCACATGGTATAAATTAATTTAGGATTTAATCTCCAAATTCTTAACGACAAATACTATTGATGCAGCATTATTTTTACCATCGAAGCATTCAAATTTTGGTGTTACTCATCCTACCATGTACAAACATTTTACGGTTGACATTGAGAAGGTAAAATTTTTGAATGTGTACATTTTGAATGTGGAAAAAATAATTTAGCTTAAACATTCAGAACAATATATGTCGGGTATTATTTTATGGGCTAGTACTGCAAAAGCAAAAAAGCTTTTAAATAAATTGGTATGGTGTAGCCTCGAAAAAGAATGCATGGCTCCAACTGGTCATAACATCAATTGCAAGCAATCAGTAGGTTAAATTTATAGGATGGGCCATCTTATATAGTATTTGGGTAGATCCGTGTATCATTTATATCTTTCATTTTGGAGTTTTGAGACTTCGGGTCTTTTTTTTAAATTTTGTTATTCGTGGTGTGAAGCAAAAAAGAATTTGATTTTTTGAAACTTAAAGATTTTTCTTTTTGTCTTTAAGATTGTTAATTACCAATCCTAGAGATTTTTATTCTTCGCTTTTTAAGATTGGTATCAGACACTCCAAAAGTTCTGCGCGTGGTGTGCATAAGTGTAGGGCACGACTAGTACAGGGTGTTGCGAAAATACTGACTCACTTAACTTTTTAAACATAACTTATGCATAAAATCAACAAAACCAACATTAACAACAAAAAACAATGAAGATTTATTCAAAATGGCCACCATTGGCATCAATGCAGGCCTGGAGACGCTTGGGGAAGTTGTCGACGATCTTGACCAGATCGGCCAAAGTGATTTCATCTCCACTCTTTCTTCAAGGCTCGTTTCAAAGATTCCACGTTGGGATGGGGCTTCTGGCATGCTTTTGCCATCAAGATGCTCCATATTGCGTAGTCGAGCGGGTTGAGATCGGGGCTGTTGGGCGGTCATTCGCCGTTGGCATTGCGCCAGTGGACGTCGACCGTGATGACATCGGGGCAATTGTGACGAAGGAAGTCTTGAGTCTCGCGCGCTTTGTGAGCTGAGTGCTGTCCTGTTGGAACGTCCACTCGTCGTCGCCAAAAATGGTGTGGGCCCATGGGGTCATTCACAAATTACGTTTTCCAGAAGGAGGGGGGGGGTCAACTGAAATCTAACGTAATTTTTTCAAAAATCAATGGTCCCCCATTATGGTTTTTCACCAAAAAATGACCAAAATTTCCTTTTTTTACCAAAAAGGTCCAAAATTTTCCATTTTTTCTACAAAAATTGTAATTTTCTGAGCATTTTTAGCTTAAAAACAAGC
>JAQGBS010002036.1:0-13971 GCA_034698545.1 Acrobeloides obliquus
TTTGCTTCATTGGTATCGATCGGAACTGTGCTTATTGTAGTACCGGGCTTATATAGTAAAATTCATGAAATTCAAGGAAGAATCAATGATGGGGTAAAGGTAGAGTTCATTTTATAAAAAATCAAAAAATTTTATGAAAATGCAAAAACTTTTTTTTTAATTTTAAAAAACAGCCTATACAATCGACTCAGAATTATGAGATGAGTAAAACGAGTACCACATTCGATTCCACCCGTATGGCCAAATGGCTAGTGTGCTAGATTTGTAGTTCATTGACTCAAGTTCGAATCCTAGCCTATTCAAAAAGTTTTTGCATTTTCATGAAATTTTTTGCATATATCTAATTTTTTATTTTTAGTCTTTTCGTGTTGATACTGATAGCGCTTGGGCCCAACTTATTGACATCCAACTTTCTGTAACTCCTCCAACTCAGCCATTCAAAAGTATTTTTGCTCGTGCAAAACGTCAAGGCCCACCCGACTACTGTAATTGCATTCCATCATCACAAGTTACTTGTCCACATGGAGAACCTGGGCCACCCGGCCTGCCTGGCCAACCCGGCTGGCCTGGGCCAAATGGCGCGCCTGGACAAGCTGGAACACCTGGTACACCTGCATCATGTCCACAACAAACTGTTGATTGTATTAGCTGTCCAATTGGGCCGCCTGGTCCTCCGGGTCTTGATGGACAACCTGGATATCCTGGGCAGGATGGAAGATCTGGTGTGCCTGGTAGATATGGGCCAACTACTGGACCACCAGGTCCATCTGGACCGCCTGGTGATGTAGGTGCTCCAGGACAACCTGGCCAGCCTGGAGTAGACGGATATCCTGGACAAGGTATGATCTCTAATTCATACATAAAAAATAATTTTTTAGACGGTCAACGAGCTATCGGCAGACCCGGGCTTAAAGGGCCTCCTGGTCCTCCAGGTCTACCAGGGAATACCGGAAATCCTGGTCAGCCAGGTGCGCCAGGTAATGAAGGAGACAATGGTCCTCCTGGCCAAGAAGGGCCACCTGGAAGTCCAGGACAGTTCGGTGGTGTCGGACAACCCGGACAACAAGGAAGGCCTGGCTCTGACGCAGCCTATTGCCCTTGTCCAACAAGAAGTGCTGCATTTGTTAGAATTTAAATTGTTTTATAGCTTTAAAAAAATAAAAATTACTCAAAAACGAACTGACCCTTTAAAGTGTTAACTCTTAACCTTGCTATAAAATTTTTTCCTCGAACTCTAGAGTTTTGCCCCAGCTCATAACTAGAAAATTTTCTTTGATCTCATACTCTTTTACAGGGTTGGGATCAGGGCTGTAGTTCCGTTCCGGTTCCGTTTTTGTACTTGAAGATTCCGGTTCTGGTCATTGAACCTGTTCCAAAATTTTCGAAGTTTTTACACCCCCTCCCGCAAATTTTTGGAAAACAAATTTTCAAAGGGACAATATTCACGAATCATCATTTTACTCTTTCTATTCAAATTCAAACTTGCGCGAGTATTAACACGAAAAGCCTGATTTATTATAACATTGTAAAATAAAGTAAAAGGTCGACTGATTGTCTATACAACTAAATCTTATCTTAGAAGTTCAAAGCGATTTGAACAACTACTATTTTGGTCTTGTAAGTTGCATTAGCGATTAGTGGAAATTTGTGCATTGTAAATTGGAATCTTTGGGATAAATTTATAAAAGACAACTTCCACTTTTGTTGAAAGGTTTCTCGAACCAAAGTTTTATTGTTTCTCGCCATTTTTCTTGGAAAATTCGGGAAACCTTTACTATTAAATGGACCCAGTACGCTCCCACTTAGCACACAAAATTTTAAGAAATTTTCAAAAAATCTCAAAAAAATGGATGAATCTTATTTTTTATTTTTTTTAAAATTGATTTCTTGAATAGACAACGATATATATAGCGCATTTTTATACGATTCTATTGGGAAAAGACCTCCTGTAATTGAAGATTTTGTTTCCTCTCTTTTTGGCAAACACCCAGATTGTTTAGATCTTGACTCGAGTTAGGACATCAAAAAATGCTGAAATTTTCTTTCATAAAAAAGGATGAATTTTAAGAGTTTGCTATAAAAGTGTGAAACTAATTTTTAGAATTAGTTTTCATTTATTTTATTTCGTATTTCTGTTAAGTTGAGTTCAAGATACCAATTATCCTTAAAAAGTTTTTAGAAAATTGAAATGGCGTTATTTTAGAAAATAAATTTTATAATCTCAAGGTCGCCAAAAAATTTTGTCCAAAAAGTGTCCCTCTCCATACCTGACCCCCCCCCCCCCATCTACGTCCTTGCTATGGGGAGGAGCAGCGTTTTGAAAATTTGGGGGTACTTTTTACAGTGTGTAGCAGGATTTTTCTATATGAGGAATCGATATCGCACATTGCCGAATCGTTAAAATGTTTTCTCGACCCTGATTCAGGAGTGAATCTGCAAATTAAAGCAAAAATTGCTTATTGAAGAACAAGTACCCAAAGTTTAAAAATTTATTCGAAAAATCTCTTGGTGAAAATTTTCATTTTTCAACTGGTGTCAATAAAAAAACATCAATCTTCCTTGTTTCGTGTTAAAAGTTTATGTCTCAATATTCCTCACGCCAAACAAGACCTATTCTCGAATTTCCCAAAAATGAGGCATTTGTCAAAAACAACCCATAGGATTAATCAGTCATACCCTATAGAATTTCGAAGACAGGAATCAGAAATCACATGACTCGTCTAGGTCCTTTATTTTAATTTGCTATTTTATGCTATTTTTAAAACGAAATTAGGCCATTCACTACATATTTATGAGCTAATGCAAATTGGAAAATAAAAATGGCTAGTCATGGGATTTAAATTAGTGAAGTGTGCCATTATTGTTTTTTAAGCCAAGAATAGCTGTTAAAAGCGTGAAAATGTTTCCTTGATCCTGATTCAGGAAAATAGATGTGTGTATTGAAGCGAAAATCGAAAAATGTTGAAATTTCTTTCTCAAAATCATATTTCTGGGGGTCATTTCATGTGGAGAATCGATTGCGCGCATTCCTGAAGCTTGAAAACGCTTCCTTGATTCAAGGAAATTAGTACATGTTAAATTTTCGCTTCAATACACACTCTTTTTCCCTAAATCAGGGTCAAGGAAGTATTTTAAAGCTTCGGGAATGCGCGCAATCGATTCTCCGCATAAAATTACCCCCAGAAATATGATTTTGAGAGAGAAATTTCAAGATTTTTCGATTTTCGCACACATGTCTGTAGCTAAAGATCAAGGAAAATTAACTTTTTCAACAAGATGTCTGGTACTTTGTTTAATTATAGGACTTGTATATAAATGCTTGTTTCATTTCTCTAAAATAATATTTTTAGACAAAAATTGTGTTTTAATAAATTGACACTATTTTTAAATCTTTTTGAGACGTGGGATTTCTTCAATCTTATTTTGTTTTATCTGTTATTCACACATTTAAAATTAAGATGAGACGGACATGGCACAGCTAGGATTATTTCCATAAATTTTCATAATAAGAAACAAAACTTTTAATAATTAAGAGTTTAGTCTTTGAAATAGCCTTTGGCTGAGGGCAGTAGTTATTATTATGTAAAGAAACGTGAGACTGGTGTATAGAGCGGGACCAAAAATGGGTAGTTTTTTGCCACAAAAATGAGCTATTTTTTATTTTAAAAATTTCCATTTTTACCAAGATATTAATTTTATGTTTTAGTCCGTTTTTCAAGCGTTTTATCTAAAAAAGTCCTCCCTTGTTACTCACCCTGTTTTGTTAAACAAATTTCGTAAAAAATGGACTATGCAAGCACTTATTTAAAATTTAAGACAAGGAAGTCGAGATTTTTTCTACAGCTCCATCATTTGTCGTGGAGTGTCGCAAAAGTTTGTTGGACTGCCCGGTTTTGAACCTTCACTGTTTTTTCGACGTTCATAAAGTTGACACGAAAAAGTTGACACGATAAAGTTGACATGAATAAAGTTGACAAGATAACGTTGAGAACACGAGATACGGCTTCTATTTTGTCCATATGACCTAATTCGCTGTGAAAAAATTCCTAGACTTCAACAAATAACGCTAAAAAAAAGATTAGGATTGATCGTTTCATGTCAACTTTATTCATGTCAACTTTATCGTGTCACATTATCGTGTCAAATTTATCGTGTCCACTTTATCGTGTAAAAGTCGTCTCGTGTCAACTTTATGAACGTCATTTTTTCTGCTTCCTGTTTGGGCGTCGACGCTTACCCACGGATCTATTACAGCCAACGAATAATTTAACTTGTAAACTTCCTTGTGGCTTTGATTTCGTGAAGCTTTTTCTCTTTCACCCTCCGCAAATTTATTTATTATTTTCTTTTCACCGCGCTTACGTCTTTAGTCTGCTATTTTCGGCGCATTCGCCGAAACACCATTTAAAGAGCAACGAATTGAAAGCAAATGAAGGCAAAAAATCATGTGCAAATTAAATTTATTTTAAACAATACGGACATAACTTCCAAGTTTACTCTAACTCATCTGTATTTTAGACTACAGTCGACTCTTGATTTAACTCCTTCTGTGTTGAAGTTCCTTCAGTAAAATTTTCGACAAAATATTCCTCATCGTATTAGCTATCCAAAATATGGTTGCTCAAAGAATCCGATTTGAGTTGGGGACAAATTTTCCCGTACCCTTTTTTCCCTGAATCTTTTTTCCCAGTGAACATTTTTTTCTCCAATTTTCGTTGTAATATTCTGTCTTATTGACAATTAAGCAAATATTTTTAATGGATTTATGTGAACAAAGGATATGCAAATTTCGGATGTTTTTCAAGTTGTTCTTAAACAAAATGAAATTGTTTCGATTGATAAAGCAGGATATTACGACGAAAATTGGGAAAAAATAATCACGGGGAAAAATGGTCATTGGGAAAAAATTATCTCAGGGAAAAAATGATCACTGGGAAAAAATATTACGAAAAAAAAGGTTACGAGAAAAATTACGAGAAAAAAAGGTTACGAAAAAATTTGTCCCCAAGCCTCCGATTTTTTTTAGCGAATCTTTTTCACTAGGGGGCGTTAAATTGAGAGTCGACTGCATGAGTAAATAAGGAAACTTGACTGACCACAAAGTTTGCAGCTTTTATTTTTCTCGCGTATTTAAGTCATTTGTTTTCAACACAAAAAATATTTCCTTAAAAAATTCTAATAAAACCTGATAAGTTATTAAAATTTTCCTCACCATTTAAGAGTGTCATTTTTAAGAAATTCTTTAACTAGTGCTATAAAATTTTTCATCTTTGATTTTCTTGATAAATTTGGAGTTCCGCATTCACATATGTTGTTCTTTTTTTTCACCTAAATTCTTAGACTTTGCATTTTTGCTCTTTTTCCTATATGTTTATATAATTTTTCTTTAGAAATTTGTTTTTGTTTTATTCATTAATTGCGTAGTAGATCTTTTCGCCTTTTCCACTCCAATTTGTTCAAAACATTTTTTACGCTTGTTTTATAAAAATTAGCACATTTAAGAGACCGAAAGTTCGAACTTCGGTCTCTTAAATGTGCTATCTCGAAGGTTCAAACTTGGAATGGCCATAGTCCATTTCTAGCGTGGTTTCGAAAAAACCCGAAAAAAATTTTTTCGGCAACCCAGTAAAAATGGGTAAAAAATCGAAAGTTTCGAAACCACGCTAGAAGTGTTTTCCATATTGAAATACATCGGTCAGATAGAAATTTTGGTCGAAAAAAATTATCTAGGGTGTTTTTGTTTTAGACAGATTAGAAAAATCAAAAAACTAACGTAAAATAGGTGGTATAGAGCTTCGGACAAGGTTTTGGAATCTTACAAGGGTCCAGAGGCCGATTTTTGAGAAAATGATACCTCGAGTTCTCCACAAATTTAAAGGCGCGGAACCTAACTTATATGTTTTTGTTAATCACCACTAGGTAAATAAAAATAACCTAGGTTTCAAATTTGTTGCGACACTTTTTGGCTTACGCCTACCCTTTGTGCGACTTTTCCAGACATTACCACTTAAAAACTTTCCCATGCATTAATCTTACTATATAAATTCAACTTGGAGTGCACTCGAATTGTGTAAGTAAATCTTTGAATTCTCAAGAAAGTGTCTCTTAATGAATTTCTATGTTTTCCTTCCTCTTTTTTATTGATGACGAAATTGAATGATAGGCCTATGAGGTATTTGAGACGGCCTTTTGATTCTTTGAAACTATGTCACTTTTACCCTTATGGTTAGGTTCAAAGAGTAGCCTTTGTTTTTGGAATTTTTTGCTGTTGCACGCTATGGACTTAATTAAAATTTTTGCCCAAATATGTATTTCACTTCTTCTTAGAAAAGATGTTGGTTGTAGTATTTTCAATAAGGATCTTTGGATAAAGATAGTGTTGACATGTGAGTAATTCTAGATATACAATTTGTTTCAAATTTTCTTTTTTGGCTATAATTTTGTTTATACTCATTTTATGCACATGGGAGTAGATGTTCCCTAAAAAAAATTTTGAGAAATTTGATCGAGAAATCGTAAAATTCCCGTTTTTTATTTTTATTTTTTGATAAGTATAGTGCGAGTTCGAGAATATGCAAAATCATTTGGTTGCTAGCGGGATTTTTTCTACCACAGACTATGGCTTACTAGATGGAAACCTAATGAGTTGGAAACCTAACATATTATTTAAAATTAAAAATCACTTCATGCGCCTATAATCATGAAAACTTATGAGTCTCAAACAAACTTTGAAACCAACTAAATTTTTATGGTGCATTGGCTTCACTAAGGCTTCACACAGGCTGTTTAGTTTTAGACTATGACAGAGTGAGTAGCTTTACGATTTTTTCAAAATGTTTAACTTTTTAATTTTTACAAAAATAACCCTATAGGGATTTTCTTTGTTAAAAATCGATTGCGCGCATTGAAAAATCACGAAACACTTTCCTGATTAGCTAAAAACTCAGATTTTTGCAATCTTTGAGGTATTTTAGACTAATTGATGGTCATTGAAGTGTCTTCAATAGGGTTGATGGGATCTCGATTCGAGATATCCCGACGATTTCAGTCCCGAACGTAGGTCTCAAAAGATCCGCCAAATTTTCAATTTTTGCGCGGTTGCTTTTTACACTAAGAATAACCAAAAAAATTTGAAAAAATAGGCACGCAATTCAGTCCCAATAGCGCAATTCGGATTAGATAGTTAAAAAATGAACCATTTTAAAAAATAAACCGCGCAGTCAAAAATAAACCATTCAGTTAAAATTCAACCGCTAAGGTGCCATTTATACTTTCATCGCGACAGTGCATTTTGTGAATACGACGCGTCGCTCAAAGTGTTAGAATTTAAAGCCTACGACGCGTCGTACAACACAAAATGCACTGTCGCGACGCAAGTATAAATGGCGCCTAAGCGAATCGCGTGACTCAGAAAGAGCAGCCGCGCGGTTAAAAATGAATCGCGCAGTCGAGAATAAAATAAATGAAACGTGCAGTCAGACAACCGCTCCTTCTGCGCGATTGTCGGTAAATAAAGAACCGCGACTACGGCACAGTTGGTTTCGATTATATGTTTTGAAAGACAACTTGTTTCTTTTGCGCAGTTGGTTGCTACACCATTGGCGGACAGTAGCGACGTATGGTCCCGAAAATGGCTATTTTGTGCAGTTTCGGGATCCCGGAAAGAAATCCCGATTTCGGGATTTTTTCTGGAACCCGTCAGATTTTTCGGTCCGGAAGTGTGGTGGCGCTATCTTTTGCAATCCCGATCCCGTCAACTCTAGTCTTCAAGATTTTTCAATGTGCACAATTTTTTTTGGGATTTGATGTTGTCTCATACTAACTTCCAAAAGATAACTTTTGCTTATTTTATATTCCTTGCAAAATTTAGCCACTTATTTGTAGATAAAAAGTTTTCAGGCAACATTTTAGGCATTAAAATTACTTATTTTCGTGTTTAAAAATTTATGCAAGATTATGCAAAATGCTTCCTAAATTATTTTTTTTTAGCATGTCATTTAGAAAAATGTCCCAAGTTATAACTTATGCTAAAAGTCTTGTGTTTCCATCGAAACAAGACAGCCTCGACAAAAAACTTTCCTCCAAACCGGTCGAAGATTATTACGACAAATGGGAACCTAACACCGATGAAAAAGAGTTGATCAAGCTTTCCTGGAGCAACGATTTCGACTTCCTCTTCACACTCGGCTCAAATATTTATATCTATATTTTTGAGCATAACCCTAAGACTAGGGAACTTTTTCCAGGGATACATCAATATGGTGAAAATTGGCAAGACTCAAAAGAGTTTCGGAAACAAGCCTTGAATTTTGTTCAGGTATAAAAAGACTAAATTTTGTGTAAAAAATTATCCTTTTAGACATTATCTTTTGCTGTTAAAAATATTTATCATATGGATGAAGTAGCAGATTATTTGTATAAAATTGGAGAAAGGCATGTGAGGTTTGCTGACAGAGGTTTTAAGCCGGAATACTGGAATATTTTTCAAGTAATTTAAAAAAATGAATGGCTAAAAAACTTGAATTTGTGTTTTTCTTAGACCCTGATTCAGGGAAATAGATGTGTGTATTGAAGCGGAAATAGAAAAATTGTGAAATTTCTCCCTTAAAATCATATTTCTGGGGGTAATTTTATGCGGGGAATCGATTGCGCGCATTCCTGAAGCTTGAAAACGCTTCGCTGATTCAGGGAGATTAGTATATGTTGGATTTTCGTTTCAATACATACTCCTATTTCCCTAAATCAGGGTCAAGGAAGCATTTTCAAGACTCAGAAATGCGCACAATCGATTCCCCACATAAAATTACTCCTAGGGGGTCACTTGTTAAAAAAATTTTTTTTAATTTTCTACCCGGCCCTAAGTTGGACCCCCCCCCTTTAATGGTAAAAGTCCTCCTATTCAAAATGTGATTCTATCTAAGAAACCTCGAGTATAAAATATCACGCATGAAATTCTAATTCTGATACGCTATTTAAAGACATTTTAAAAAAAAGTTAAAAATCGAATTTTTAAATTTTAGGATGCCATGGAAGTTTCACTAGAACAACAAATCGCATCACTACCAAATTTCAACGAATCTCAGCAACATGAAGCAATTCGTGTTTGGAGGAGATTGGCACTTTATTTAATAACGCATTTGAAACGTGGATATTTCGAACGCCTAAACAGCAACAAAGATATCATTTTATAATTTTTTATGTGATGTATATAAAAGATGTTTGTAAATAAATATTAATTTTTAAAATTTTCATTTTTAAGCATCTATTTGTGATTTGGAGCAAGTTTGCACGATAATTTCCAGATTTTAGAAAATGAAAATGTGTTCAAAAATCTATAAAAAAATTGAAGTTGATTTACAAAATTTAGACCCATATCTCGAGTAGCAAAGCAGAGGAAAATAAAGCCAAGCCTTCGTTTATAATTTATCAGATGAATTGGAAAAGTTTTTCTGGAATATTTTTTGATGACCCTGTATTTCGTCATACGTCTTTAAAAGAAGCTTTTATGATTTCTAGATTTTCAATAAAATATACTTTCGGTAAAAGAGGCATTTTTGATGCGACGGGATTTCAAAAAATTTTATTTAGAGATCTATCTGTAACAAAAATATTCATAAATTACATCAACAAAAAGAAGCTTTATTTATTTTACATGCATAATTTCTTCCACAAGTTTTGGTCGCTGATTCATATAGATTTCTTTTTTAACACATTCTCTTGTTAAGCGTTGTAAAAAGAAAACTTGTCGATGCTTTTCAGCAATAGCAAAAAATGTTCCCATTAAAGAAATTACTTCGGCATATTTTTGCGCTCCTTTTATCTCACCATGTTCCAACTGAAGGTAGCGTAGTAAAAGTTGAGAATATTTATCTGCTTCTTTTTGTAGAATTGATCTGGCATATTCAGACAAATCGGTTAATGCATTATAGCAGTATATTAAAGTTTTTAAAAGAACATATTCTTTTTCGGTTAGATTGATTCGTTTTAATGGTTCCAAGATTCTTATATAGAGCTCTTCAAGGATTTCTATTGGCACTCTAAAATTTTTGGTAACGATTCACGGCGTAATAAAATTCCGAAAAGGGTGTGGCAAGGGTCAAAAATAAATAAAAATGTCGCCCATCGACTCAGCTTGCCGAGAGCTTCTATCATGAAGACAGCTTAGGCAATTTCCAAACCCATCCCCATTTCGTAAAGTTGAGCCACTTTTGTATTTTCGTGTAGGAAAAAGTTGTTTACTATTCCATCGAGAGCATTCCGTTCTAATTTTGAAATGGAGTCTCAAAACGATCGAAGCTCGTTGTCAAAAATAATAAACAGCTCATGCCAGGTTGTAGCGAGGTTGCGATGCTGATCACACATGGCCAAGGGGGGGGGGTCCCCCCTAATCAATCCGGCAAAAATGCCAAAAATAGGACCAACCCGACATCGGAGCGACCGGGTTGATTCCTTTTTTTCCAAAATTTTCGAAAAAAACATAAGGGGAGGAGGACCAAGACAAATTTTTGAAAATTTTAGGCACTCAACCCGGCACCAGACCCCCCTCTCCCCTGTTTGTCCACCTATGATGCTGATCATATGAAAGTATAGGAGAAAACAGAAACGAAGAATTTTGAGTGGTCTGGTTCTGAGCCATGATCTAATGATGGTTACTGCATAGGTTACCAAGGGGGGTACAGTACCCCCCTCACCACTCATCCTCGGACCTTCCGCCTTTATAGTCATCCATCCATCATGAGGGTTCGTGTACCCTCCCCCCTCCAATTCATTCATATAAATTTTTGAAAATTTTATCATGTACTCCCCCCTGAAAGACCATTCATCCATCCATCCTGAGAGTCCGGTGTATCCCCCCTACTGGTAAACTATGGGTTACTGTATTTCAATTTGTATTTCTTGTTTGTGATAATAAATGTATTATTGTTATAAATGTTAATAGTAACTAGCCCACACATTTGCATGCCCAAACCCGAAGTTATATCCTAAACTTCGACTCTTCACACGAGTACATATCATGATTAGTGAGTTTGACCCATGACCGAGTGGTTAACGCGCTAGACTTTCACTCCATAGGGCGCGAGTTCGTTCTTGCGCCAATAAAAATTTTTTATTTTGTTGCCAAAATCCATGAAAATTTTTGCATATCCATATTTTTATGCGGGATCACTATGGCGCTAACATTTTTAAACGAAAACTTGTGGAAAAATTAGAAAAACCGAAAAATCGCATTTTTCCAAAAAGTTTTCATGGAAAAATATTAGCACCATCGTGTCCATCGCATAAAAATATGGATATGCAAAAATTTTCATGGATTTTGTCAACAAAATAAAAAACAATTTTTGGACGGGGATCGAACCCGCACCCTATGAAAGACTATAGCAACACGGTCATGTGTCAAAGTTCCAAAACTCATGATATGGTACTCGTTTTGAAGCTCTCGGCGAACTGAGTCGATTGGCGACATTTTTGATTTATTTTTGACTCTTAACACCCTTTTTCGGAATTTTACTACATCGTAGGTTAGTATCAATGGTGTTTTTTGGGGCAGGGATATCATCAGGATCTTGGGACTCTTTTCTCTGAAACAATTACCACAAAAATATAAGAAGAGGGCTTTTTGTCAAACTGAAGGAAAAATTCAATGATCACCTTTTGAAAATTTACCCCACCCTTGCAGCCAAAATTTGAACCTAGTTATTAGCTATTAAATTTTCTTACATAGGCGTATGTTCTATAAATCTTTGAATCATTTCTATTATATTATTAGCCTTATGCATACGACATATTTGAAATATTTGATTAATAAAAGGTAGTCCTTTAGTATTAAAAAATGAGCCCCTAAAAAATAAGTTTAATATTACAGGGTGGGGCAAAAAAAATTCTGATTTTTGTGATTTTTCGACCAAATTTTCATCAATCATTTTTTTAATTTAAAAAAATAATCTTAAGGGAGATTTGTCTATGCAAAAAATCGATTGCGCGCATCGCAAAATCATGAAAACGCTTCCCTTACTCTGAATCAGCATAAAAACTTGGATTTTTCGATTTTTAGAGGTTTGTTGGTCAGGGAAACGTTTTCAGAATTTTTCAATCGCAATCGATTCCTCGCATAGAAAAAACCCTCATAGGGCTATTTTAGAAAAATTCAAAAAAATTTTTTGTCGAAAATCACAAAAATACGTTTTTGACCCCACTCTGTATTAGTTTAAAGATATAAATTATTACTTTTGCTTACTCACAAATTTATTGACTTCGACTCTAAATTTGAATGGCATTGTACCATCTGGCATCACGATTGTATTTTGATTGTTTATATAAGAGTAATAGCATTCCATTAAGTTTGTGTTTACTAGCGATATATGACGTAAAAGTATTGTCTAAATAGAAAATGTTAACCTTCCAATGAAAAAAGTTTTTTTTAATTTCTTAAGGGGGGGGGTATTTTTTACGGCTTAATCTTCAAAAAAAATTTGTTCCTTCTTTTTTTTAAAATAAAAATATCACTTTTAGGGGTAATTTTGCATGGGGAATCAATTGCGCGCATTCCCGAGTCGTGAAAATGCATGCCAGATCCTGATTCAGAGAAGAGGTTGGGGTATTGAAGCAAAAATCAAAAAAATTTGGTTTTTTACCGAGAAAACGTCGTTTCTAAGATAATTTTAGGCTGGGAATCGATTGCGCGTATTCCCGAACTTTGAAAATGCATGCCTGATCCTGATTCAGGGAGGGAGTTGTGGTATTGAAGCGAAAATCAATAAAATTTGGTTTTTTATTTTTGTTTGATTTTAGCTTCAATACCTTTCCCCCAACCCCTTCCCTGAATCAGGATCAGGCATGTATTTTCACGACTCGGGAATGCACACAATCGATTCCTCATGCAAAATTACCCCTAAAAGTGATGTTTTTATAAAAAGAGAAGGAACAAAGTTTTGTCAGAGATTAAGCCGTAAAAAATACCCCCTTTTGAGAAAATTAAGGTTTTATCTTGGAGAACCCCCCCCCCAAAAAAATAAAATCCTAGACACGCCACTGTAGCCTTAATCATCTGTTGCTTCTAACTCACCTGATCTTCAAGATTGAGTAGTCTAAAGAATGGCAAAGTTTTTGCCGCTTCTATTATTAATACACTATCTGTGGCTATCCATAATCTTCTTAATGGTATCACTGGTTTATTATTTCCTAGTTCCCCTGTTATAATCATATTTTTTAAATGCTCAATATTTTGTGCATATATATCATCCATAGACAATGGCCAATTTTGTTGCCTCTAAATTTTCTATATACGAAATTTTCATAAAATTTTATCGAAAATTCTGCAATTTGCAGGTGGTTTGAGTTATGTATTTTCAAATTGAATATTAACCCATCATTTTTTATGGCTCTATGAGACGATAAAATGACACCAATATTATCCAATTTGAACATTGTTTTGGGTTATTGAAATGAAAACGTAAATCAGGGTTTTCGTTGCAATAACCCAAAACAATGTTCAAATTGGATAATTTTTGTATCATTTTATTCGTTTCACAGAGCTATAAAAAATAGCACTAGGCCCCTCGTTACGACGCGAATTACGGCCATTCGTTACGGCCTCTCGTTACAGAACCCGATTAATTTTAACTTTAAAAATTAAATTTTTTCATAAAAATTGAAAAAAGTTGTTTATGCTTTCCCCCTCCCTCATTTTTGAAATCCTAGCACGCCCCTGGCAGGCCGTAACAAGCGGATTCTGTAACGAGAGGCCGTAACAAGTGGCCGTGATGAGTGTGCTCGGTAACGAGAGCCCGTAATGAGGGGCCTAGTGCCTAAAAATGACTAAGGTTATTTATTGAAACGATTTGTCAAATATTATATAAAAGAACAGACTTTTATTGACCAAGCAACAAACACGATTGGGGTCAATCCCTTTCGCTTCAATACACAATCACATTTGAAAATTTTGAACAAAATTTCAAACGCAATTATCTCGAA
>JAQGBS010002037.1:0-13970 GCA_034698545.1 Acrobeloides obliquus
ATGCAAAAATCGATTTTTCTGCAAAAAATTCAAAAAAGTTTGTGTATTACAACGAAGAGCTTGTACACAAATTCAAATTTTCAAACACAATTATCTCGAAAACTACAACAATTCAGAACATGCCGTAAATACAAAAAATGCTCCATTTTTCATGATCTTTCCGAATATATCATTTTTTCATATTATTGTAACTTACTAGACTGATCCTTTAAATGACTTTTTCAGTCTATCAACATAATCATTTTCTTAAACATCCCAGTTGTAATTGGGTTATTTATGGCATCAAGCCGATACAAGTACTCTTCATATACTTTTTTGTTTGGATTATGCTGGGTGTGCCTCCATGGCCTAGCCGATATCGTGGTTATAATTTATTTTATTAAACCCTATAGAATCTTTTTCGGGCGAATGCTGGGGATTATTTCCAAGACATTGTCGCTCAGCCAAAATAATAGTGCTGTCGAACCGTTGGGTAATAATTTGCAAGGTAAATTTTGTGTAAAGTTTAATCTTCCTATCTCTTTAACACTACTTTTTTTAATTTTAGTCCAGCACAATCAACTACCAGCTTTATCGTCAGTGGTCTCATTCAGCAAAGTTGCAAGAAATCTTGAGCGAAATTAAATATGCTTATTCATAAATCAGAGGCTTATAATAAAAAAATGGAAAAAGCTAAATTCCATGGCAATGAAAAACTTGGCATCCAAAAAGAGTCCTATTTTGTAGATACTATATTTTCTTAGCATTTTATTTGTTTTTTAAATGTAAATAAAGAATTGTTATGCTTTTCAATTACTCTTTCATGCACAAGTTGTTCCAAAAACAGGATTTTTGAGATGTTTTTAGAAACACTCTGTTTGAATGCTTGGAACTCAACAGTACGAATGTTTTTTTTGATAAAAATTGACGGAAATTCGAAATTTTAAAAACGAGTCACGCCATTCGACTCAGCTTAACGAAACGAATAAAACGAGGTATACTTTGTAGTTTTGAAAAATTCGACTTTTAAAGGTAAAACATAAAAGTGCATTCCTGCGTGGTCGTATTTAAGCGCCAAAATACGACCACGCAGTATGCACTTTTATGGTTCAAGGAAGTGTTTTCGAGATTCGGAAATGCAAAATCAGATTCCTCGTGTAAAATTACATCCTAGGGGGTCATTTTCAGAAAAAATCGAGAAAAAATTTTTTCGAAAAAATTCACGTTCAATGCGGTCGCTAATCTTTAGTAGTACCTACAGATCCAATCATGTCAAGCTCTTGAAACTTAAAGAAATAATTTATTGCGTTTGTAATCTTGTAAGGACATTCCCATATTGTATACTTTTAGACATGTCATGAGAAATCCCACTTACAAGGCCACAAACACCTGGTTCAATTAATCGTCGACAAAACTTTTATGTGGGCACGCAACTTAACCAGAGAAAGCAGTTTTGATTTCTGATTAATCTAATTAATTAGATTAGTCAGAAATCGACATGGTCGTATATATCGTTGTAAATTATTCTCTAGATGTATTTCATGATCAAACCGTAACGGATATCTATTCCTATTTGTTAGAGTTCACATTTTTATTAAACACCATTTGTCTACCATTTATGTTTTATGTTATAATAACTCAATCTTCAAAGTTGGGTCCGTATAAATGGTATGAATTTATTGTTCAATTTTTTATTGAAACACATAAGAGATGATGGATGGCACTGGACCAGTGGTATTCGGATTCTGGATTTTGAATTCGGAATCTAATTCTGAATCCGGATTCTGATTCTCAATCTGATTCTGAATTCGAATTCTGGATTCTGAATCCGGATTTTGGATTTAGATTCTGAACGGATTCAGGAATGAAAATTAGCATTACATTTAGGTTCTTGCTTAACGGTGTCATATGGGACTATGCTTTTGATTTGATCATAAGCATGATGCAGCCAGTTGCATTTTTCCCATTTTACATGGCCTATTTGAATGGGGTATTTAAATATTTTATCACTCAACAAGGATGTTATATATTAGTAGCTATAGGGTTGGCTTTTTACCTACATATAGCTTGGAATCAAGCGGTCTCTTTTCTATATCGATTAGCTCATATTTCGCCATTTGGAGCCGTTGAGTTTTTCGAAGTGAGCTTTAAAAAATTTACGAAAAACAATAAAATATTGTAATTTAGACACCAAGTCGAATTTTTCCTACCATGATTTTCGGTTATTTGGTATGTTATACCCTTTTTGTGGCACCAGTAGCGTTTTTACGAACAATTCCTAAGGAAGAATGGATTGCAGCCATAGAAGCAGAAGCCCCGGTTCTAATTCAATTTGTTTATATTCCAACTATTTTCGGCTCGCCATATTATGTTGCGATCACCGTAGTCATGCGAGTAATGGCCGGTTTTTTGATCGGCGAAGCAATCATTCTTATAATTTCCTGTGCATATTTCTATAAAAGGCTTCAAGCATGGAAGAAAACCATTTCATCAAGTACACATAAGCTACAGTTGATGTTGTTTGCTGCGTTAGTTTCTCAAGTAACCAAATTTTGATGAATTCTCAGTATTAGCCAAAAAAAGACATTTTAATAACAGGATGAAGACGGCTGTCGAAAACGGAAGAAAATTTCCGAATTTTTTAAAACAATTACATCAATCGACTTAGCTCCCTGGAACGAGTCGAAAGAATACCATAAAAATCGATTCGTTTTTGGGGGCTTTTTTCCATTCTCGACTACATGCATGACTCCTTTAAATCACTTTTTCAGTCTGTCAACATAATCATTTTCCTAATCATCCTAGCTGTAATTATGTTATTTATGGTATCAAGCCGATACAAATACTCTTCCTATGCTTGGTTGTTTGGAATTTGCTGGATGTGCCTGCATGGCTTAGCCGATATCGTGGCTATAATTTATTTTATTAAACCCTATAGAATATTTTTCGGGCGAATGCTGGGGATTATTTCCAAGACATTGTCGCTCAGCCAAAATAATAGTGCTGTCGAACCGATGGCTAATAACTTACAAGGTAAATTTTGTGTAAAATTTGATCTTCCTATCTCTTTAATACTACTTTTTTTTTATTTTAGTCCAGCACATTCAACCACCAGCTTTATCGTCAGTGGTCTCATTCAGCAAAGTTGCAAGAAATCTTGAGCGAAATTAAATATGCTTATTCATAAATCAGAGGCTTCTAATAAAAAATGGAAAAAATCTAAGTTCCATGGCAATGAAAAACTTGACAATCAAAAATAGTTCTGTAGATACTATATTTTCTTAGCTTTTATTTTTTTTATAAATGTAAATAAAGAATTATTATGCTTTTCAATTACTCTTTTATGCACAGGTTGTTCCAAAAACAGGATTTTTGAGATTTTGTTTTTAGGAATACTCTGTTTGAACGCTTGGGAACTTCGCAGCACTTCGGTTTTTTTGACAAAAATTGACGGAAACTCGAAATTTTAAAAATGAGTCACGCCATTCGACTCAGCTTAACGAGACGAGTAAAAAGAGGTATATATTGTATTGACATGCTAAGAAATCACATGACCGTGTTGTTAGTGTGCCCTGCTTGCACTTATTGGTCGCGGTTTGGAATCCGAGCCTAAAATTAAAGTCTTTCTATTTTCGTGAATTTAAATTTTCATGAAATTTTTTGCATACTCATATTTTTGGTCATAGATCATTTTCCTGATATTATTTTTTCTATATAGTTGTTTTGATATTTTGGCGCTGGTTCAATTCACATAGACTACCAGAAGTTTTCTTTAAAGCTCTCCAAATCAGCTAATCTTTGGTACACAGGGGTTTTTCGACATGTGGAACTCGAATCTGAAGGAATTTTTCCGATTTTCCCTGGTTGCCACCACTTAACGTTGACTAAACTGGGCAAAAATTTTTTTCTTCCCGATTACCCATTTAGGGGTAAATTTATGCGAAAAATCGATTGCGCACACTCCCGCAACCTGAAAACCGCGAAAAATGGTGAAAATTCGATTTTCGCGAGAAATGAACAAATATCCTTCCCCCCCCCCATGATCTCCGCGTGGTCGCTAACATTTTCCATTTCTCGAGAAAATCGAATTTTCCAGACGTTTATTGTAAAGGACCACTTTGCAATTCTCAAATTTTTCCACCCCTATCTGTTAATGTGTGATGAATGCATCTGCAAATTAAACACTTCTCGAGAAAGCTTGGTGCAAATATGAGGCCACAGACACTTGGTTCAATTAATCGTCAACAAAAATTTTATGTGGGCACGCAGCTTAACAAGAAAAAGCAGTTTCGATTTCTGACTAATCTAATTAGATTAGTCAGAAATCGACATGGTCGTATATATCGTTATAAATTATTCTCTAGATGTATTTTATGATCAAACCGTAACAGATATCTATTCCCATTTTTTAGACTTCACACTTTTATTAAACACCATTTGTTTACCATTTATGTTTTATGTTATAATAACTCAATCTGCAAAATTGGGCCCGTGGACGAATGGTTCGGATTCTGGATTTGGATTCTGAACAGATTCAAGAATGGATTTATAGCATCATATTTTAGGTTCTTGCTTAACGGTATCATATGGGACTATGCTCTGGATTTGATCTTAAGCATGATGCAGCCAGTTACATTTTTCCCATTTTACATGGGCTATATGAATATTTAAATATTTTATCACTCAACAAGGCGCTTATATATTAATGGCTTTTTATCTACATATAGGTTGGAATCAAGCGGTCTCTTTTCTATATCGATTAGCTCATATTTCGCCATTTGGAGCCGTTGAGTTTTTCGAAGTGAGCTTTAAAAAATTTACGACAAACAACAAAAACATTGTAATAATTCTATCGTGTTATCCAACAGAAAGTTCCTATGATCTCAGAATTAGCTCGTAAATATTTTTGTATACCATGTAGCTCCGTTGATTGCGAGCGATTTTTTTCTCAGGCTGGATTGCTTTTGGCTAACAACCGACGTGGAAGGTTATCTGAAGAAACAATTGAAATTTTGATGACAATAAAAGATTATCTTTGCATGAAGAATAAACTTGAAGAAGAGGAACAAGAAACAGAAGAATTCGACTAATTTGGTGAAGAATTTGATTATTATGTTCGATTGTGTTTATAAATTGTCATAGTTTTGTTGCTATTATATTTAAATTTTATAAAGTTGAAAAAAGTCGAAAAAAACCATAACCGATGTTTTGAAAAACCGAAAAAAGTCGAAACCAAAACCAATTGAGAAAAACCGAAACCAAAACCGATCCATTTTCTATCGATTTCCTAACTCTACTAATAGCAAAAATAGACACAACTTCGACCGCGTCTATCTCCACAGGAATGCACTTTTGCACCTGGATCCCCGAACTAAAGTTACTTCACGCATCTAGCCCAACAACATTTCCATTATAAACTTTTGATAAATCGGCGAAAAAATATTGTGCGCCAGGCATTGGACGAAAGCTCGCTTCTATCGAATAACATGTTACAACATGTGGAATTTCACTTACAAGGCCAAAAACACCTGGATCAATTAATTGTCGACAAAAATTTTATGTGGGCACAAAGATTAGCCAGAAAAAAAGTAGTTTCTAATTAGATTAGTCAGAAATCGTCATGGTCGTAAATATCGTTGTAAATTATTCTCTAGATGTATTTCATGATCAAACCGTAACGGATATCTATTGCTATTTTTTAGACTTCACACTTTTATTAAACACCATTTGTTTACCATTTATGTTTTATGTTATAATAACTCAATCTTCAAAGTTGGGTCCGTATAAATGGTATGAATTTGTTCAAATTTTTATGAAACACACAAGAAATGATGGATGGTCCTGGACCAGTGGAGTGTCCAGGATTTCTAAAATACCTTTTATTTGAAAAAAAATAAATCGATTTTTTAGTTTTTTGAGATTAGTCAAAACTTTGAGGCAGATTTCTGAACAAAAATAAAGACTTAAAAATGTCATTTTTCATTAAAAAAATTGGAAAATTTTCGATTAAAAATGCGATTTTTTGAATAAAAATGTTATTTTAACAAGAATTTCAAAAATGGGTTCCTCCACTTACGACTTAGCGCCGCACTTGAGCTGAGCCTAAGATTAAGCCTAAGTCTAATAAGCCCAAGACCAATCAAAAACCTAAGCCTAAGCTCAAGCCAAAGCCCAGGCCTAACCCAAGCTCAAGTCTAATCCTAAGCCTAAGTCTAAGCCTAAACCAAAGTTCAAGCCTAATCCCAAGCTCAAACCTAAGCTCGATCCTAAACCTAAACATAAGTCTTAGCGGACAGACGGACGGATTCAGGAGCGGATTTTTTTATTCTTATATTTAGGTTCTTGCTTAACGGTATCATATGGGACTATGCTTTTGATCTGATCTTAAGCATGATGCAGCCAGTTGCATTGCTCCCATTTTACATGGCCTATATAAATGGGGTATTTAAATATTTTGTCACTCAACAAGGCGCTTATATATTAATGGCGATAGCGTGCGCTTTTTACTTACATATAGCTTGGAATCAAGCAGTCTCTTTTCTATATCGATTAGCTCATATTTCACCATTTGGAGCCGTTGAGTTTTTCGAAGTGAGCTTTTAAACATTTACGAAAAACAACTGAAACATTGTAATTTTAGACGCCAAGTCGAATTTTTCCTACCATGATTTTCGGTTATTTGGTATTTTATATCCTTTTTGTGTCACCATTAGCGTTTTTACGAATACTTTCTAAGGGAGAATGGATTGCTGCCATGGAAGCAGAAGCTCCGGTTCTAATTCCATTTGCATCTTATCCGACTATTTTCGGCTCGCCATATTATGTTGCGATTACCGTAATCATGCGAGTAATGGCCGGTTTTTTGGTCATCGAAGCAGTTATTCTTATAATTTCCTGTGCATATTTCTATAAAAAACTTCAAGCATGGAAGAACACCATTTCATCAAGTACACATAAGCTACAGTTGATGTTGTTTGCTGCGTTGGTTTCTCAAGTAACCAAATTTTTATGATTTCTCAGATTTTTGGAGCATTTTCTTCATTTTCGACCGCCGGCATCACCCCTTTAAATACCAGTTCTTTAATTTACAACCATATGGAAAAATGATATATTCGGAAAGATCATGAAAAATAGAGCATTTTTTGTTTTACAGTATTTTCTAAATTATTGTAGTTTTCGAGATAATTGCGCTAGAAAGTTTGAATTGATGTACAAGCTCTTCGTTGTAATACATAAACTTTTTTGAATTTTTGCGGAAAAATTGATTTTTGCATCAATTTTTTAAATTTTCATAAAATGAATATTGTAGCAATTTTTTATAGCCAAATGAGACGAATAAAATGATACCAAAATTATCCTATTTGAACATTGTCTTGGATTATTGAAACGAAAATTCTGATTCATGTTTTCGTTTCAATAACCCAAAACAAAGTTTAAATTAGATAATTTTGGTGTTATTTGGTCGTCTCATTTAGCTATAAAAAACTGCTACAATGTTCATATTATGAAATTTAAAAAATTAATGCAAAAGTTGATTGTTTTGCTAAAAATTCAAACGAGTTTGTGTATTACAGCGAAGAGCTTGTAACAAATTCTAAATTTCAAACGCAATTATCTCGAAAACTACAACGATTCAGAACATGCCGTAAAAACAAAAAATGCTCCATTTTTCATAATCTTTCCGAATATATCATTTTTTCATATGGTTGTAGATTACTATCCTTAAAATTACTTTTTCAGTCTATCAATATAATCATTTTCTTAAACATCCCACTTGTAATTGCGTTTTTTATGGCATCAAGCCGATACAAATACTCTTCCTATGCTTGTTCGTTTGGATTATGCTGGATGTGCCTCCATGGCTTAGCCGATATCGTGGCTATAATTTATTTTATTAAACCCTATAGAGTCTTTTTCATGCGAATGCTGGGGATTATTTCCAAAACATTGTCGATCAGCCAAAATAATAGTGCTGTCGAACCGATGGGTAATAACTTACAAGGTAAATTTTGTGCAAAATTTGATCTTCCTATCTCTTTAACACTAGTTTTTTTAGTCCAGCAAAATCAACCACCAGCTTTATCGTCAGTAGTCTCATTCAGCAAAGTAGCAAGAAATCTTGAGCGAAATTAAATATGCTTATCATAAATCAGAGGCTGCTAATAAAAAATGGAAAGAAGCTAAATTCCATGGCAATGAAAAACTTGACATCCAAAAATAGTCCTATTTTGTAGATATTATATTTTTTCTTAATGATAAAGACAAAAATTATAGATTTAGGTCTCTAGAATTTAAATACATAAAAAATTTTTAATTTTCAATACAAATAGATTTCGACATGGTTAAAAGAGATTTTAACGTAAAATCTTTAGCTTAATCACTTTTTTTGACAAGTGACAAACTTGTCAGTTTTTAAGTAAAGTTGTCACTAATCACTTGTCAAGTACCCACTTGTTAACTTTTTCATTCATTTTTGCTCACTTGTCACTAATCAAGTACAACAATCGACTCCAGGGCCAGAAACATAAAGAGTTCGTAGAGCACGGAATTTTTGTGACGGCCTGGGATCCCGGCGCTGATGAAGTCATCCACTTGTTCGGCGCTGACAATCTTGTCATTCTTGTCCAGGATCTGGAGTAGGTGCAAATGTGGCAAGCCTCTCTTCTAGAGCTCAATGGTGGCGGCGTAGGCTGAGGTTTTCCCGAAAACTTGATCCTTCATGATAAGCTTGATGAGCTGCTCGGACTCCTGCTTGAAGACTCAGGCGATGATGTCGGGGCGCATGTTGGAGTTCTGCTGGAACTTAGCCATGGTCGAAACACCTCCCGCATAGTCGGAATCATCGCGTTTTTCCGTTGAAAAAGTCGAAAAAAAGTATTTGAAATGTATATAGAAGAATTGATCATCCAAACTAATTTCTTATTATTTAAGTTCGTTAGAATTTTACAGAATCATGCATGCGAAAGAAAAAATAATCTCGTAGCTTATTTTACACTCATTTATTTTAATTCTTGTGATATGACGTTAGATAAATGGGGCAGTAGGTCAGTAGCTTAACTAGAAAAAAAGTAATTCCTAACTAGAGTTCATTTGTCAGAAATCGACATGGTCGTATATATCGTTGTAAATTATTCTCTAGATGTATTTCATGATCAAACCGTAACGGATATTTATGGCTATTTTTTAGACTTCACACTTTTATTAAACACCATTTGTTTGCCATTTATGTTTTATGTTATAATAACTCAATCTGCAAAAATGGGTCCGTATAAATGGTATGAAATTGTTCAAAACTCTAGGAAAATCCTCAAATGATCTGCTGATTCATCTTTCGAAGGAGAAAGCGGAGTTTACTCATTTTCGTGCCTCAAATAAAAAACATCTTGTTCCATTTTTCTTGTTCCAACGTCAGACGGATCCAGGAGCAGATTTTTTTACTATCATATTTAGGTTCTTGCTTAACGGTATTGTATGGGACTATGCTCTGGGTTTAATCGTAAGCATGACGCAGCCAGTTTTTTTGTTCCCATTTTACATGGCCTATATGAATGGGGTAGTTAAATATTTTATCACTCAACAAGGATGTTATATATTAACAGCTATAACGTTCGTTTTTTACATACATATAGGTTGGAATCAAGCGGTCTCTTTTCTATATCGATTAGCTCATATTTCGCCATTTGGAGCCGTTGAGTTTTTCGAAGTGAGTTTTAAAAAATTTACGAAAAACAACAAAAACATTGTAATTTTAGACGCCACGCCGAATTTTTCCTACCATGATTTTCGGTTATTTAATATGTTATACCCTTTATGTGGCGCCATTAGCGTTTTTACAAACAATCCCTATGGAAGAATGGATTGCAGCTATAGAAGCAGAAGCCCCGGTTCTAATTCAATTTGTATTTTATCCAGCTATTTTTGGCTCTCCATATCATGTTGCAATCACCGTAATCATGCGAGTAATGGCCGGTGTTTTGGTTGGCGAAACAGTTATTCTTATAATTTCCTGTGCATATTTCTATAAAAAGCTTCAAGCATGCAAGAAGACCATTTTATTAAGTACATATAAACTACAGTTGATGTTGTTTACTGCTTTGGTTTCTCAAGTACGGTGAACAAGGCTGTCGAAAATGGAAAAAAAGTTCCGTAAAGAAAATTTTTTTAAATACGACTCGACTAAGGTGAGCTGAGTCGATTGGTGTAAGTCGTTTTAACAAACTTTTCGTATGGAACTTTTTTCCCATTTTCAACCTCCGGCATAACCCTTTTAAATAACTTTTTCAGTCTGTCAACATAATCATTTTCCTTGTCATCCCAATTGCAATTGGGTTATTTATGGCATCAAGCCGATACAAATACTCTTCCTATGCTTGTTTGTTTGGAATATGCATGATGTGCCTCCATGGCTTAGCTGATATCATGGCTATAATTTATTTTATTAAACCCTATAGAATATTTTTCGGGCGAATGCTGGGGACTATTTCCAAAGCATTATTGATCAGCCGAAATAATAGGGCTGTCGAACCGTTAGCTAATAACTTTCAAAGTAAATAACGTCTATCATAACTCGCCTTGTAACTGTTAATATTTTAGTTCAACTACCAGCTTTAACGTCAGCGATCTCATTCAGCAAAATTGCAAGAAATCTTGAGCGAAATTAAATGTGCTTATTCATAGATCAGAGGTTCTGCAGGATTTATACTTCCGTCGCATCGTGACGCGTCGCAGAGAAATTACGTTTATAGTGCGAACAATTTTTTCAATGTCGTTTATAGTTGTTGCCTCGATACACGTCGCGCGACAGCCTGCGACGAAAGACCGCATTGGAAGTGAATGTTTTCGAAAAAATTTTCTCGATTTTTTTCTGAAAATGATCCCTATGGGGGTAATTTTACACGAGGAAATCCGATCTTTGCATTCCCGAATCTCGAAAACACTTTCTTGAATCATAAAAGTGCATCCCTGCGTGGTAGCATTTTGGCGCCTAAATACGACCACGCAGGGATGGACTTTTATGGTCCAAGGAAGTGTTTTCGAGATTCGGAAATGCATAAATCGGATTCATCGTGTAAAATTACTTCCATAGGGATCATTTTCGAAAAAAATCGAGAAAAAATTTTTTTGAATAAATTTACGTTCAATGCGGTCGCTATCTTTAGTAGTATCCACAGATCCACTCATATCAAGCTTTTGAAACTTAAAGAAATGATTTATTGTGTTTTTAATCTTGTAAGGGCACTCCCATATTGTATACTTTTAGACATGTCATGTGGAATTCCACTTACAAGGACGCAAACACCTGGTTTAATTAATCGTCGACCAAAATTTTATGTGGGCACGTAGCTTGTGGGACACCAGAAAAAGCAGTTTTTAATTAGATTAGTCAGAAATCGTCATGGTCGTATATATCGTTGTAAATTATTCTCTAGATGTATTTTATGATCAAACCGTAACGGATATCTATGGCTATTTTTTAGACTTCACACTTTTATTAAACACCATTTGTTTACCATTTATGTTTTATGTTATAATAACTCAATCTTCAAAGTTAGGTCCGTATAAATAGTATGAATTTATTGTTCAAATTATGGATTTGGATTCTGAATTCGGATTATGATTCTCAATCTGGATTCTGAATTCGGATTTTGGATTCTGAATCCGTATTCGGATTCTGAATTCTGAATCCGGATCCTGGATTTGGATTATGAATCGGATTTTGATTCTCAATCTGGATTCTGAATTCGGATTCTGGATTCGAATTCTGAATCTGGATTTCGATTCTGAACGGATTCAGGAATGGACATTAGCATCATATTTAGGTTCTTGCTTAACGGTGTCATATGGGACTATGCTTATGATTTGATCTTAAGCATGATGCAACCAGTTGCATTGTTCCCATTTTACATGGGCTATTTAAATGGGGTATTTAAATATTTTATCACTCAACAAGGATGTTATATATTAACAGCTATAACGTTCGTTTTTTACATACATATAGGTTGGAATCAAGCGGTCTCTTTTCTATATCGATTAGCTCATATTTCGCCATTTGGAGCCGTTGAGTTTTTCGAAGTGAGCTTTTAAAAATTTACGAAAAACAACAGAAACATTGTAATTTTAGACGCCAAGTCGAATTTTTCCTACCATGATTTTCGGTTATTTGGTATGTTATATCCTTTTTGTAGCGCCAATAGCGTTTTTACGAACAATGTCTATAGAAGAATGGATTGCAGCCATGGAAGCAGAAGCTCCGGTTCTAATTCAATTTGTATCATATCCGACTATTTTTGGCTCGCCATATTATGTTGCGATCACCGTGATCTTCAGAGTAATGGCCGGTTTTTTGGTCGGCGAAGCAGTTCTTCTTATAATTTCCTGTGCATATTTCTACAAAAGACTTCAAGCATGGAAGAAAACCATTTCATCAAGTACACATAAGCTACAGTTGATGTTGTTTGCTGCGTTGGTTTCTCAAGTAACCAAAATTTTTATAAATCTCAGTATCAGCCGAAAAAAGACATTTTAATAACAGGATGAAGACGGCCGTCGAAAATGGAAGAAAATTTCCGAAAAATTTTTTAAAACGATTACACCAATCGACTTAGCTCGTTGGGACGAGTCAAACGAATACCATTTTTGGGGGCTTTTTTCCATTTTCGACCGCATGCATGACCCTTTTAAATTACTTTTTCAGTCTGTCAACATAATCATTTTCCTAATCATCCCAGCTGTAATTGGGTTATTTATGGCATCAAGCCGATACAAATACTCTTCCTATTCTTGTTCGTTTGGATTATGCTGGATGTGCCTCCATGGCCTAGCCGATATCGTGGCTATAATTTATTTTATTAAACCCTATAGAGTCTTTTTCATGCGAATGCTGGGGATTATTTCCAAAACATTGTCGATCAGCCAAAATAATAGTGCTGTCGAACCGATGGGTAATAACTTACAAGGTAAATTTTGTGTAAAATTTGATTTTCCTATCCTTTTAACACTACTTTTTTATTTTAGTCCAGCAGAATCAACCACCTGCTTTATCGTCAGTGGTCTCATTCAGCAAAGTTGCAAGAAATCTTGAGCGAAATTAAATATGCTTATTCATAAATCAGAAACTTCTAATAAAAATTGGAAAAAAGCTAAATTCCATGGCAATGAAAAACTCGACATCATAAAAAAATAGTCCTATTTTGTAGATACTATATTTTATTAGCTTTTATTTGTTTTTTTTTTTAAATGTAAATAAAAAATTGTTATACTTTTCAATTACTCTTTCATGCACAAGTTTTCCAAAAACAGGATTTTTGAGATCTTGTTCTTAGGAACACTCTGTTTGAACGCTTGGAAGCTTCGCAGCACAGCGTTTTTTTTAAACAAAAATTAGTGGAAAATCGAAATTTTAAAAATTAGTCACGTCATTCAACTCAGTTTAATGAGACGAGTAAAATGAGCTATATATTGTATCAATTGCTTTTTCTTAAAAGCTCTCCAAATCAGCTAATTTTTGTACATGGGGGTTTTCGACAAGGGGAACTCAAATCTGTTGATTTTCCGATTTTGGCTCGGAAAGTTACCACTACGAATGTATACTCCTTCAAAACCCTTTAAGATATACCCCTCGTTGGGATAAATTCCAATGGCCAAAATTTATTTAAAAAATTCAACCACAGTGATCAGAATCAAATGAACAGAAAGCAAAAACTAAAGAGCCTATTTCAGTTGGGATCACAAAACATTCTATGTAATAAATAAACATAGACAGGATCAAAACACGACTTGAATTTCTAACACGTAAGCCGTTTAGATTTTACTTCAAACTACAATGCTTTCTGATGAGAAATTAAATGATTTTGTGCGGAAAATTTTAATAAACTTTATTTTTAAATGCGTGTATAGTATTGTCTAACGGGGGAAGGGAAGTGCGCTTTCTTTATTTTTACATCAATATCTATGGGAGATTTGCCGTACATTCCATATCTCTCCGTAAGTTA
>JAQGBS010002038.1:0-13966 GCA_034698545.1 Acrobeloides obliquus
AAATTTTATGCTTCATGACCAATCGTTTCAATAAACACAATTTTATTGAAAATCAGGCAAAGTTACATTTTTTGACAACTTTGTGATAACTTTTTGACAACTTTTTTGACATGCTTGAGCTCAGCATGAAGATTTGAAACTAGTGTCGATAGGTATCCCATTCCGAACGTAAAATTTTTCGAAAAAATTTTTTTCATCACCTAGAATTGACTACTATAGGGATAATTTTATACGGGAGAATCCGAATTTCACACTTCCGAGACCTGAAAATCTTTCACCGAATCAAGACAAGGCTATTCTATATGACGTTTGGCATGTGATTCTTGTCAAAAATTTGTCATATAAATAGCCTTTTCTTGATTCAGAGAAAGATTTTCAGGTCTCGGAAATGTGAAATTCGCATTCCCCGCATAAAATTAACCCTTGAAAGGTCAATCTATATGATGAAAAAATTTTTTTGAAAAATTTCAGGTTCAGTGGGATTCGGAACTACCTAATCGATAGTTCCGAACAATTTTCTGACCAAAACTTACCAACTGCCCAGACGCCAATCGTTTCAACGCTTCTAATGTAATTATTGAAAAGTCTTAGGTCGTAAGAGTTGTCATCATCGCCGAAATACACAACCGCGTTCCTATTGTAGTTCTTATAATGTTTTCTTATGTACTCCAGGCCCATGTTTCGGTGGGTCCATCCTCGTTCTATAAATTCAGAGAATTGGTTTTCTAATAGATGCATGGCGGCTCAAAACGTGCAAAAAGTGGGAACACATCCAAAACGCTATAAAATCGGCCAGAAAATTTTTCCAGGGAGTTTGTCTATGCGAGAAATCGATTGCGCGCATTTTCGAAGCTTAAAAGCGGCAGTATAACTTTTCGTATAATTGTGGTTCGTACGAACTTTTTGTTGCCTGATTATCAATAAAATCTCCGCATAAATTATTGACACGAAAAAATTTAAACCAAAACGGATTTTATTGATAATCAGGCAATGAAAATTTCGTACGAAAAGTACCGTACGAACAGTTCGTACGAACCGCAATTGTACAAAAAGTTATATTGCCCTGAAAGCACTTTCCTGATTCAGGGAAGGCTTGTTTATTGAAGCGAAAATTAGCTAAAATTTGATTTTTTGACAGAAAACCTGGGGGGTTTTCTATGCGAGAAATCGACTGCGCACATTTTCGAAGCCTGAAAACGCTTCCCTGGTTCAGGGAAGGTGTATTGTGTATTGAAGCGAAAATTAACTAAAATTTGAAACCGTATATATCGTTTTTTTGTTGTAAACATGTTATTAACAATGCAATAAAGCGTTTTACTAAGTTTTTTTCGGGTGTTCCCACTTTTTGCATGTTTTAGGGCCACTGTGTCTGAGAAGCATACTTGGAAAGCCCGGTTTTGTTGTCGTATAAAAATATGTATAAGGGAGTTTGGAGCGTTGTAATATCCGCTCGACGGCTTCGACTGTGTGGTTCCCATCTTCTATTACTATCCAGTGCAAATTTCGAATATGACCAAGGGTTTGTGAAAATCTAAAATTTTTTTAATCCTTGAGAAATATAAAATGATGATACGTCGAAATTTGCAATTTCGTTTTCGACTCCAAACTTTCGATTTAGGTTTTGAATTGTGGAAAATCGAAATTTCAACAAAATTGAAACGAAGATCAAAAAATTTTTTTAAAGAACCAGCCGAGCGGAAAATAGTTGTCATTTTTTATTGATATTCGGAAAGTTCATGAAGAAATGGAGCAGAAGAAAAAGAGGAAGAAGCAGAAGAAGAAAAAGAAGAGAAAGAAGAAGCAGCAGCAGAAGAAGAAGAGGAAGCAGCAGAAGAAGAAGAAGAAGAAGAAGAAGAAGAAGAAGAAGAAGAAGAAGAAGAAGAAGAAAAAGCAGAAGCAGAAGAAGAAGAAGAAGAAGAAGAAGAAGAAGAAGGGGAAGCAGTAGAAGAAAAAGAAGAAGAAGCAGAAGCGGAAAAAGAAGAAGCAGCAGAAGAAAAATCAGAAGAAGAGAAAGAAAATTAGTAACATCCCTACTATAAGAGATTTCCTATGCGACGAATCTATTGCGTGCATTTTCAAATCTTGAAAACCTTTCCTGATTCAGGAAAGAGATGTGTGTATTAAAGCGAAAATAGGCTAATACAGAGTCAGGGAAGCGTTTTCAAGGTCAGGAAATGCGCGCAATTGATTCTTCGCATAGAAAAACCCCCTATAGAGTTATTTTAGTGAAAATTAAAAAATTTGAGAAAATCGCGCAAAAATCCATTTTCTCTTGTCTTACCCTATAAAAATTGGGCGATAGAAAAAATGGCTGATTCAACAAAAATTCTCACCTAGTCATGTCCGCTAGCCTTTCTGGCCTTTTATGCGTTGGCGTGATAACAATAATTGTTGTTTCGTATGCCCTTTCCACACCCCACTTCCATGTCTCATAAATGGCGAAGAATAATATGAATGTCAACGCAATAGACCATATTCTTCTAGCTAGAAGATATCGTCGAAGGTGGGGATGGGGGCGAAAATGACGTAGGTCGCTTTCTTCTCCAATGTGACCATTCATTTTCGACTTTGTCGAGAGTGTTTTCAAAATGTGATATGGAATCTGACCCATTGACGTAAAAGTTGGGTGACATATACGCGATAAACGGTTTGAAAATTTCACTCGCATTAAACATTAGCTGATAAAGGAAATAGAATTTGAGGCATTCATTATGCTAAAAAAAGAATTTGTTTTTAAAGGCCCACTATAATCACGTGGACAGTAACGCATACCCTAGGTTTTTTACGCGTATTAGGGTAATTTTTAGGCTTAGGCCTAGGCCTAGACCTAAGTTTAGACCTAAGCTTAAGCCTAAACTTAAGCCCAGGCTTGGGCTTAGGCCTAAGCCCAAGCTTAAGTCTAGGCTTAGGCTTAAGCTTAGGCCTAGGCTTAGGCCTAAGCTTAAACCTAGGCTTAAGCTTAGGCCTAGATTTAGACTTAAGTTTAGGCTTAAGCTTAGGCTTAAGCTTAGGCTTAAGTTTAGGCTTAAGCTTAGGCTTAAGTTTAGGCTTAAGCTTAGACCTAAGCTTAAGCCTAAGTTTAAGCCTAGGCCTAAACCCAAGCCTAAGCTTAAGTTACATTTTTTGATAATTTTTTTGACATGCTTGAATCAGCTTTAAACTGATCAAGAATACAATGATTTCTGTTAATTGGAAATGATTAAAGCGAACCATGTTCATATATCAATCTCAAAAATTCTTTCGCGTATGTATAGTCATCAAATTATTATAAAAATAAATGCCGATCACGCTTGTCTGGGCAAACATTCATTATTCGACGAATAAAAATTGCCCCAGTTACAATACAAAAAAACTAAACTAACTTAAACTATCGTTTTTTAATTGAGCATTGAGTGTGCCAAACGGGTCAAGATTTTTTCAAGACCAAATAAAAAATACTCTTTTTCCACTTAACTTTTAAGAAATTTCAAGAGGGTCTCACACAGCCATCGATAGTGTACTCTTTCGGAAAAAACATCGTGTTTATCAATCCCGTGAACATGGATGAACCTTAACCATGCACACGGGTTTAGTTAAATCTGTAAAATCGAATTTTTTTCTAATTTTTCTAATTTTTCAGAAAGTTGTTGGGCATACTTTTTAGAAATGCAAAAACAAATTGACGCACAAGGGAATCGAACCTGACGTCTTTCGATTGTCAGGAGAGTCACTTGCCACTCGACCATCCTTGCTATTACTTTGAGATGTTCAAATTTAATCAAGTTATTTAGCATAAAAAATTTTTTGAAAGAGCACAACTTTTTTTGTTGCAAAAATACAAAAGTCGGTAAAAATTGTGCGAACAAAGTGGATAGAAGGTCAAGAAATCCTTTTCACGCGCACTTTCACACAATATGAAGCAGTATTTGAAAATCTAGATGAAGCGGAAATCCTCGAAAGGAGAATTAAAAATAGTAGAGAACGATCCGGTTTTCGGGTGGAAACGGAGGAAAATAATTATTACAATATAAGAGAAATTGCAAACGGCTTTTCTCATCTGCTTGTACTCGAAAAATTTCACGAGGAATTAATTATTTGATAGAAAAAATAACGGAAATTTGCACGAGAAAATTCTGTGATTTTACACACACTTATGTATTAATTGATAAAAAGCATTTTGTAGAGGAATAGTAGACGCACAAATGATTAGTAGTAGCTAAGATAAACTGCAGTAAGAAAATTTTTTGGCACCATTTTGAATTGGAGATACGTAGAATTTTTTGGTTTTTGGACCCCCCTCTTCTTATAGGGGTATTTCCGCAAAAACTTGGTCGAATTCGATCCGGAATGGCTCAAATGGCTTGGATTCGTGTTCCCCGTATGGAAAAACCCCGAATCGAAATCTACAAAATCTGAAAAAATTATAAATTTTCATTTTTGTGCAAAAAAACCTGCGGTGGAGGGGGGGGACAGAAAAATTTTGTCAGACTAATCTCCGAAAAGAATTTTTTGTCAAAACAACCTATATAGGGGTAAAATCATGCGAAAAATCGATTGCGCCGAAGCGTGAAAATGCTTCCTTGACCCTGATTCAGGAAAATAAGTGTCTATTGAAGCAAAAATCGAAAAATTTTAAATTTCTCCCTCCAAAATCATATTTTTGGGGGTAATTTCATGCAGGGAATCGATTCCGCGCATTCCCAAATCTTGAAAATTCTTCATTGACCCTGATTCAGGAAAATAAGAATGTGTATTGAAGCGAAAATCCAACATGTACTAATTTCCCTGAATCAGGGTCAAGG
This sequence comes from Acrobeloides obliquus, assembly GCA_034698545.1. Classification (NCBI taxonomy): domain Eukaryota; kingdom Metazoa; phylum Nematoda; class Chromadorea; order Rhabditida; family Cephalobidae; genus Acrobeloides; species Acrobeloides obliquus. Next base: position 4,782 of record JAQGBS010002038.1, read on the forward strand.
AAGCATTTCCACGCGTCGAGAATGCGCGCAATTGACTTTCGCATGATTTTACCCTTATGTAGGCTGTTTTGGCAAAAAAAATTTTTTTCAAAGATTAGTTCCTGATTCTTACCCCCTCTTTAAATTTTAAATTTTTATAAAAATTTAAAAAATCAGAAAAATTTTTTTTGCTGCATATTGCCTAATTTTTAAACAGAACATAATAACCAGACAATGTTAAATTAGGATCACTGTTAAAATGAATTGTTTATTTTTTGTCCTGGGCGAGTGGAAGTTTCCTGCGGCATTGACCAGAGCATTATATGTGCTATAGTCGGTCTGAAAGCATCGCGAGGCCCCCAAATTGCTTCCTAATGTTTTGGCCCGACATCTTGCTTAAGACAAAATGAACAAAAATAGAACATTATAAATGCATTAGAGAAATCACTACCGAAAAAGAATAACACGGGGTTTTGAAAAAGTTACAATGATTCGAATGAGAGTCCAAAAACTATTCTGGCTTAGATTTAATTTCAAAAATGATTTTTTTGAGGTCAACAACGTTTTTAGATTGGAAAATTTATGGGTAAATCATCTAGTTTCATCGTGCCACTTTTTTATAGGAGAAATTTTTAGTAAAAATATTTTGGCGAGATTTTTTATAGTGGGTTTAATCCCCTATAAAATTGTGGTATTCATTTGATTGACGCAGATTTGCTCTTTTTTATGCATTTGTAAATAAAACTAATACGAAGAAAAAAGAACTTTAAACATATGTTTTACGGGTTGGGCGGACTTTTGCGCCCTCACATATCCGCAACGACACTTGCGCACCCGATTTTTGCGCCTCGACTATGCGCCCTGACATTTGCGCGCTAATAATTGCGCCCCGACATATGCGCCCCAACATTTGTGCCCCGACATTTGCGCCCCGACATTTGGGCGCTAATAATTGAGCCCCGACATTTGTGCCTCGTCATTTGCACCCCGATATTTGGGCGTTAATAATTGAACCCCAACATATGTACCCCGACATTTGCGCTTTATAATTGCGCCCTTATATATGCACGCTAATAATTGCGCCCCGACATTTGTGCCCCGATATTTGCCCCCTGACATTTGCGCTCCGACATTTGGGCTCTAATAATTGCGCCCAGACATTTGCGCTTTATAATTGCGCCCCGACATTTATGCGCCGATATTTGCGCTCTATAATTGCGCAACGACATTAGCGTCCCGACATTTATTCACTCGATTTGTGCGCCCTTTTCCATTTTTAAAATTTTTGACCTTCTTGAAAGATATTTTACAAGTCGGGGCGCAATTATTTGTCGCATATGTAAGGGCGCAAATATCCGGGCGCAAATGTCAGGTGCGCATCTGTGAGAGCGCAAAAGTCTCCCACTCCGCAGGCAAGAGGAGCACGCTCGCTCAAATTAAAACTCGACTTGATCCAAATCAACATATTGCCAGCCCGTCTGCCAATCTTGCTATTTTGCAAGTGATGCGGTGTGTTCGCCGCCCTACGTGCATGCTAGTCAAGTGTATTTTATATTTAAATCGTTAATTTGTCGAATAAAGAGGCATGAAAGAGCATAGCGATGTAAGTTAGACAGTACATGATACTATTTTATGTTGTGTTTTAGTGATTAAAAAAAATCAAAAACATTCCAAACTTCAACATGACAAAAGAGATTAAACAACACCCATATTTAGAGATTTACGGCATATCGAGTCAACAATCCCTAAATGCTGTATAACAAAACTTTGTCACATTTATAAAAATAGAATCAAAGATTTTTTTATTGCAATTTGGCCGGGGTTCGAACGTAATTATCTTTTAAATCGTTTGTTGAAAAAAAGTTAATTAAAAAAAATTTCGAAAAAGATTAAAAAATTTAATGTTTAATGTTTAAAACAAATTTGTCGAGAAAACCGAGATTTAGGTGTCACAAAAATTTTGTACAGATACTCATTTTGATCATGAATTTTATCGTTTTCTAAAAAGATTCGTTCAAAATCTCTTTTACCAAAGTTGTAGAGCTTGATTTCATCTACAATTTTCTTAAAGGTTATTTTTGATGAAGATCAATAGAAAAACGAGAAAACCGCACGAAAAAGTAATAAAATTTAAAAAAATTTGTGAAATAAAGCTCAGTTTTCTTTAAAAAATGTGTTTTAATTCAACACTTAATTGCAAATGCAAGTTTTAAATGAAAAAAAATGCATTTTTCTACAAAAATAAATAATCAATGCAAAAAGAAATCGGTCGGGCGTGGAGTCGAACCCTCGACCTTCAACGTTCAAACCAAGCGCATAACCACTGCGCCAACGAGGCAATTGGACGAGATGCCCAAGTGGTAAAGCTCTTGCTTTGCACTCTGAAGGGCGAGGGTTCGACCCCGGAAGTCGAAATCAGAAATATCATAATTCAAGATTTCATCATACAAACTACAAAAATCGAATCCCGGTTTTTGTAGTTTGTATGATGAAATCTTGAATTTTGATATTTCTAATTTCGACACCGGGACCGAACTCTCGCCCTTCGAAGTGCAAAGTGAGAGATTCAGGAAGGGCCTGTGTATTGAAACGAAAAGTTGCAAAATCGCATTTTTGTATATATTTAGAAAGTTCATGAAATTTGGAGCATTTTTTCTTTTTACGGCACCTTCTGAATCGTTAACAGCTTCAAGATAATCACATATGAAGTTTCTTTTGTGTATTACAACGAAAACATGAACGAAATGGTCAAACAACTGTATTAACAAAAATCTGTATATTGAGAAGAAAATAATTCAAAATTCTTGAAGATTTAGAAAAAATAAATACAGCATTTTTGTATAACTCGGCGAGACGAATAAAATGGTACTAAAATTACCCAATTTGAACATTATTTTGGGTTATTGAAACGAAAACCCTGATTCATGTTTTCGTTTCAATAACCCGAAACAATGTTCAAATTGGATAATTTTAGTGTCATTTTATTCGTTTTGTCGAGTTATAAAAAATGCTGTATTTACTTTTTTCCAAATCTTCAAGGATGTTGGGTTATTTTCTTCTCAATATACAGATTTTGTTGATTCAGGGAATTGAGTTCATGTTTTCATTGTAATACACCAACGAAACTTCATACAAGATTATCTCGACAACGTTAGCGATTTAGAGCATGCCGTAAAAACAAAAAATGTTCCAAATTTCATGCACTTCCGAATATTTGCAAATTGGATTAAAAAGGGATTAAAAAACGATCTTGATAAATATTCCATAGCGACACTAATAAACATCAGCAACACTTCAAATGGATCTCCATATTTAGTAACCATAGAAATCACAAAATTATTTGAACAATTCGAAAATTATAAACAAATCTTTAGACAATGAATCGATATAACAAATGGAATGATTCAAAGCCGTTTTATACATTTCAAAAAATGCAAGCTGCTCTTTTACATTTCTTCCAACGGGCCGCGGTTTACAGGTACGCTTCAATTTTATGTATAACTCTCATGCACGCGGCCAAACCAGGCTTATCAGAGGAGAAACACAGCCGGTTGTGCGGGGGAAAGACACAGTTTTTTTTGTTCAACATTAAACATCAACGCCATTAAACAGACTGCATATCTACTTGTTACGTTTGATTGGGGATTCATAAAAATTGGATAGCGTAGATGGATCGTTAATAAAAATTTTTAAACGACGAACGAAAAAAGAATGATGCAACAGAATCGAAAAATTTTGTTGGCTATCACGGAACTTTTGATTGAATCAGGCAACGTGTACATTGAAACGAAAGAAACGTGGATCCTTATATAGCTGTTTTGATGCATCCCTGCGTGGTCGTATAGCTTATGCCTTACGCCTCAGACTTATGCCTTAGGCATCAGGCTTATGTCTTATGCACCAGGTTTATGCCTAACTAAGTACTAAGGTCGTATGGCGGGAAAATCAGGGTTAGTACTAACTAATCCTGAAATGTGGATCCTTATATAGCTGTTTTGATGCATCCCTGCGTGGTCGTATGGCTTATGCCTTAGGCATCAGGCTTATGTCTTAGGCATCAAGCTTATGCCTATGCCTAAGTACTAAGGTCATATGGCGGGAAAATCAAGATTAGTACTACTAACTAATCCTGATTTTCCCGCCATACGACCACGCAGGGATGCGTCAAAAAAGCTAAATAAGGAATGGTGCTGATGTTTAATGCTGAACAAAAAAACTGTGTCCATGTTTCTTTTCATTTCAATGTACACGTTGCCTGATTCAATAAAAAGTTCCGTGGTAGCCAAAAAAAATTTCGACTATAGTAACAAGTATGCATAAATATGGCTTAAAAAATTAAATTTTTTACATTTTACATAATTTTTCATGAAAAAATAACAGCAGATTTTCATGTTTCTCGCATAAAAATACCCCTAGGCAAAATTTTTTGTATCAATTTTTTTAGACTTGTGCCAAAAGAATTTACTCTGGGTGGGATCGAACCTGATAGTCTATTGTTAGTCTGGCTCCCTAACCACTAGGCTATGAGCGCCTACTTTTTTTAACGTGACGCGGGAAACGGAATATAACTCCACTTTTTTAGGTTAAAATCAATAAAAAATAAGCCAAAATAGGGGGGGGGGCGACCCACGTGAAAAATTTTTTTCTGGAAATGACCCTTCTTGGGGGTAAAAACATGCGGGAAATCCGAATTTGATATTTTCGAAGCGAAAAAACGCTTCCCTGATTCAGGAAAGACTATTGTGTATTAAAGCGAAAAGTCACAAAAATGCAATTTTTGCTTAAAAACGACTAAAAATGTGCCAAAATATGTTATTTTCTAGAATTTTCGCGTTGATATACAGCTTTTCTTGAATCCAAGGGATTTTATAGATGTCAAACTCGGATTCCCCGCACATTTTTTACCCCAAAAGGAGTCTTTTTAGGCAAAAATCGCATTTTTGCGACTTTTCGCTTTGATACACAGGCCTTCTCTGAACCAGGGAAGCGTTTTTTCGCTTCGAAAATGTCAAATTCGGATTCCCCGCATGTTTTACGCCTAGAAGGATCATTTCCAGAAAATTTTTTATTGATGACCCTCCTTATTATGTAGTAGCTCCGAATCGCATTTTTGCGACTTTTCGCTTCAATACACAATATGCCTTCCCTGAATCAGGGCTTTTTGTAACTTTGAAAAATATAAGGGAGGATCAGAAAAGCTTCCCCAAAATAGTTCCAAATAGAAAATTTTTGAAAATTTCTTGTTTACTGTTAAACAATTTTTACTCATGTGAGACGAAGTAAAAAATCGAAAATTTCATAAGCGGAAAACACGTCCAACTCGTGGAAAAAGTGCACGAAAAACTTGTATGAATGGGGATGATCGTCTCCCATCGTCGCCTTTCTTCCAAGAAAGGTGTTGTCAACAGGTCTTAGACCACCACACGGCTGTCAGCAGCAACAGCAGTAGAAACCAAAGGCGTACACGCGTTTTCTTTTAATGTTTGCCTTTTCTTTCTGTCTTGGAATATTATATGGTTGTTTGTTGCCAGACGCCGGCAATTGAGTGAAAATGATTCGTGGCGATTCGAATTTCGTTTTCGTTTGCTTCTCGATCTAGCGACGTATTTGCTCAGCTTGGCCAAAAAAGAAATTTTATGACATTTCGGGCCTTGGATTCGTTTCCAACAAAGGACACACCGGATCTTTCATAAATCGAGGTGGAAGTGGCAAAGATCATCTACTCATTAAAAATTCATTAAAATCTTATTTTATACTAATTGATTTTTTAAGGTATAGCCCATTTCAAACCCAAATGCTAAACTTGGTAGGGAGTGATCCCGTCCGATCTGGCAAGTTAAGCAACGTTGGGCTCGTCAGGTTCGATCTCGTTAGTGTCAAAACTATTGAATTTCGGAAAAATTTTTTGTGCAAAATAAGGCATTTCAACCCAAATGCTAAACTTGGTAGGAAGTGATCCCGTCCTATCTGGCAAGTTAAGCAACATTGGGCCCGTCAGGTTCGATTTGTCTTTGAAATATCTTATTTTGCAAAAAATTTTTCAAAATTCAACAGTTTTGACCCTATCAGAGATCGAACCCGGCGGGCTCAACGTTGCTTAACTTGCCAGATAGGATGGAAACACTCCCTACCAAGTTTAGCATCTACGTTCCAAAAAAAGTTTTCAGCATTTTGGGGATTTAAATGGACTTTAAATTTATTAACAAAAGAAAATATGTGTACAAAAAGGATTGAGTATCAAGAAAAGAATGCGAACAGAAATGAAATGGAACTAAATCTCAATTTTTTTGGTTAGCAAAATGTACGAAATTTGTTCGAAATCGCTCTGTCCAACAGCCATTTATCCATCATAAAAAGCCCAAGCGCGATGGCTTGAATGGTGATCAAAAAAGTGAACGTCCCCAACAGCGACCAATACACCACTGTAGACATGCACTTCCCACTAGAATGTGGCCTTCTTGTGTCTAACCGACTATGACCAAATGGTGTTGTAGCAGTTACATGGTCGTCTTCAACCAAGCCATCTCTCATTTTTTCTTCTAAAAAAAATATATATAACGTAATAGAAATTAAATGAGCTTCACAGTTTTGTTGCAAAAAATGCAAAAAGAAGCATTTTTTGCAAAAAAAGGAGAAACTGGTTTATTTTGCACAATTCATAAGCCATAATTGGTTGTTTCGATAGCGTAGTGGAAACGCAGTTGCCTTTCATCTAGGTGCGGGTTCGAATCCCACTCACGTCCGAATTTTTTTGCCTTTTTACAAAATTTTCTCTATTTTTTTGCGTTTTATCACGTTTTACAGTAAATTAACTTGCAAACTTAATATTTTATGCGTTTAGGTGATATTGATTTTATGCATATTTAAGGGTTTTGAGGCGATGGCGTAGTGGCTAATGCAGTTGCTTTTCATCTAAAGAGGTGCGGGTTCGAATCCCACTCGCGACCGAATTTTTTCTGACGAAAATCCAAATATTAGTTCATTTTCGCCTCAATACACTCACTCATTTCCCTGAATCAGGACCAGGAAAGCATTTTTATTTTGCCTTGCCTGTAATAAAATTATTACTTACCATAATACAGCACATCTTCAGGGCTGTCCAACACTCGGATAACTTCTTCAACATCTAACTCTTCAATTGATTGATTTGAATTGTTGTGCACAATTTTTCCTGGATGGCTTCGATGCCTCACATTTGCGTTCGATGCATTTGCAATAATCGTCAATTCACGTCGATTTCTGAGCCCATAGCTAAAACGTAAACCCATATAAAAAGTTGCACTTGTGTTTAATACCGATATCCGCTATAAGGAGCATGCGATTCTCCTCTCTGTTGCTCATTGGGTTTAAGTCCAGGAGGCATAACCTTGCCATGAAAACTTGGTGCTCTTCCAACTCCCATAGAAGTTCCAGCATAATCGGTCTCACTCTCAGTGCTTCCTTTTTCTACCGCAGCATTCTTTCCTTCTTCATGCGTTGTCATTCCGGCTTCTCGTTCTTCTGGAGTCGGGCATTTCGAAGGTGGCTAAAGACAATTTGGTACACTTAAAAGAGATAACGTGAAAATTACTTCAAAAGTTTTTTCCTGAAAATGGCCTCTATATTCGAAAAAATTGAAAAATTCAATTTGTAACAAAATTTCATCAAAAAATTCGTTACACATAATCCCTCCCCTGAATCAGGGAAGCATTTTCAGGATTCGGGAATGCACACATCTAATTTCCCCGCATAAAATTACCAGGGTCGTTTTCAGAAAAAATTTTTTGAAAAAAAATGATCACGTTATTTTGGGTCCCTTTTCTTGAACACTCAAACTGCCGAATCTGATTTTTTCCTCTTTCAACGTAATTTTGTGTAAAAAACACGATGCGTAAAAAATTTTTTGGAAAAAAATTGTGTTCTACGGATGTCAAAAATATGCAAATTTTGACAAAATATGTAAATATAAAAAATTTGCATATCTTGTCAAAATTTGCATATTTTTCGGTAGAGCACAATTTTTTCCAAAATTTTTACGCATCGTGTTTTTCACACAAAATTACCTGTTCGGCGGTTCGAGTGTGCTAAGAGAGTACCGACAATTTTGTAAAGCTTATTAGCAGCTTACAGTTAGGTTTTCACATCCCTTATCTCGATTTTTCATGCATAACCTAATTTGGCAAGTGAACTTTGTCATCGTCTTATCCGCAAATTTGAACACTCTAGTCTCCTAAAATTTAAGCGATGATTTTACGCACAAAGTTAAAGGGCCAAACAAGTTGCCCAATTTTTGTAGATATTCGAAAAGTTCATGAAAAATTGAGTATTTTTTTGTTTTTATGGTAAATTCTGAATCGTTGTAGTTTTTGAGAAAATTGCGTTTGAATTTTTGAAAATTTGTGTATTACAACGAAAACCCTGACTCATGTTTTCGTTTCAATAACTAAAAACAATGTTCAAATTGGATAATTTTGGTGCTAATTTATTTGTCTTGACGAGTTATAAAAAATGCTGTATTTATTTTTTCCTAAATGTTCAAGGACTTTGAATTATTTTCTTCTCAGTATACAGATTTTATTGATTCAGGGAAAAACTTTCAGGTATATGTTTTCGCTGCAATAAACAAAATTTCAAAAGTCGTCAACTCCATTAGCAATTATCTCAAAAACTACAACGATTCATGAAATGTCGTAAAAACAAGAAATGCTTCATTTTTCATGAACTTTTCGAATTTCAACAAAAATTGGCAACTTTTTTTCGACCGGACTGGTCCTCTAAGAGTGTACTTGGAAAGCTTTTCTTAAATCCGATGTGTATTGGGGTGTGGCCAAAAGATATTGATCGATAGCACAGCCATTTTGGTCTATGATTAAGATTTTATTGCCTTCCAAATCTTCCACATGACAATTTTGAACAAGGATTCCTAGGTTTTCTAAAAAAATAGATAAAATTTGGTATAAAAAATGGTTTTAAAGGAGCAGTCTAGTGGAAAAAAATTACCCATTATGATATTCAGATAGTTCATGAAAAATGGAGCATTTTTTGTTTTTACGGCGTGCTCTGAATCGTTGTAGTTTTTGAAAAATGTCCCATTTTTCGTGAACTTTCTGATTATCATAAAAAAGACAACTTTTTTCCACACTGGACTGATCCTTTATAGTACCATTTTGACATTCCCAGACATGCACCACTGTATCTCCAATTGTTGCGAAATGCACTGGAGGTCC
>JAQGBS010002039.1:0-13965 GCA_034698545.1 Acrobeloides obliquus
ATTCATGTTTTCGTTTCAATAACCCAAAACAATGTTCAAATTGGATAATTTTGGTATCATTTTATTCGTCTCATAGAATTATATAAAAATGACGAATGTTTTTTTCTTTTCTCTATGTTCTTATATAAAAAATCTAACATTGCTCAATGCTGTAATAACATCCGAATATTGACCCTTCACATCCAATCTGGGATTTTTATTCAACAATTCGAGTAGCATTTCAAGTGCTTCTTTTCTTTCCTGCCACTTTTTACTTTGTATATCTTCAAAGAATGTCTTGGACATGTCTTTGGTAATGTCGACCGGTTCCAAGAACTCCCATGGGTCGACTTCAGCCGGAGCTGCTTTTGCAACTGGTGCCGCAGCTGCTGCGGTGGAAGCTGCAGTAGCAGTGCCGTTCGTGGCACTAGGTGCAGGTGCTGCTGGCTTGGGCTGGGATGCAAGCCATTCTTCGTAGTCTTTTTCGGCCTTCTCTCGGTATTCGATTATCTAGAAAATTTTGTGATATACAAAATCTTTCATTATTTGTGAGATACTCCTTCAAATTTTCGGTATATTTTGTTATCTTAAGCTGAGCAACATTCAAAAAAAATTTTTGAAAAAAGTTGTCTAATCATACTTTTTTTCGTAGGCAAAATCAAATCGACTCAGGTGGGATTCGAACCCGAGACCCTAAGACTCGAATCTTGGAGCACTACCACTGAGCCAAGTTCACGATAAAAATCGGGTTTTTAATTTTGCTTATAATTTAACATGAATTTTTTCAAAAAAATTTTTTTTGAATGTTGCTCAGAATAGCTTAAAAATACAGTATATACCGGAAATTTGAAGCAGTGTTAAAGTTCTATTAAACCCCTAAAAATCCATTCTACTCCCTAAACTGCAATAGAACCGTTTTTCGAACATATCACATAAGCCTCAAATTTTTTATGAAAAAATTCTATAGCAGATCCTACAACCCGAAAAAAGTTTCGTCATCAGTTTACCCAACCGCTCATTTCCCAATATTAATGAATCTAATCGAGGCGACTATTTTTTTCTATCCGGGAAGTGACAAGCGCCTCTCGGCGTTTGCGCAACAGTCTTCATCTCGTTCATTAGTGACAGCTGCTCGACTTGGGAAATTCACCGCTACTATTTTAGCTTTGTGGATTTTCATGCTTTTCGGGAGTCTTTTCAAATAGGCTCCTCGAAAATTTAAGAGTGCGGAAATCCTGGAAGCGAGAAAAACACCGGACTCCTCTTGACCGAACAAACGAACGGTGGAAGTTGTGTGTGTAAGCAACCGGCTACTTGAGTGGACAGGAAAAGCTTTTTTCGCTTCCGTCAACTCAATCTCTTCGCGCGTCTTGTTCATCTAAATGGGGTTTTGTGTGCAGATAATTTCGTCTTAGGTGCTTTGTTGCAAAAGAAATTGATATTACAGAGTGAGCAAAAAAAGTGGCTTTTTGTATTTTTGGGGTTCGGAAATTTATTTACTAAAAATGAGCCTAGTTTTATGCGGAGAATCGAAAAGCGCGCATTTGTTATTTATAAAAATAAAAAAATTCATGTTAAATTATAAGCAAAATTAAAAATCCGATTTTGAAAATCCGAAAAAACTCCTAAAGGGTGAGTTTCGTTCGAAAAAATCAAGAAATTTTTGTTGACCCGATATGCACAGGATTCACACGCCCCCTTTAATGAAATTAGAAATCCTCAAAATAGCCATAATTTGTCAAAGCCCTCCCACAGATCGTGTTTGAAACCACCAACGAAGCATTAATACGACAAATGCTCCGTTGATTTGAAACAAGAAGAAAAAGTGTGATTCGAAGCAATAAGTCGTGAATAATGCGAAGCGAGCCTCCGAGTAATCAACTAATTATTGGTTCACCGATGAAAAATCTATGCGTTCAAACAAAAATACATGGCCGATTAAGTCAGGCTTGAAGAAATTTTCCATGTCAGCCATACCCACGAATAGCGGGAATTCAACTTCGGGGACAACATCGCGTTGGAAATCCGTGTGGGAAAAGTGAAATGAGAAAAAGATCTCCACTCCTAACGGAGACCGGTTCAACACCGAAACATGATTGTTAGCCCATCAACGAGCCATACACAATCTATTCTCTCCTATCAATTACGTATGAATAGCTTCTTGACGACACTCATTTTGGAGGGGCATGAAAAATTTTTGTCATTTTACAAAAAGTATGCTTAAAGGATCAGTTCACTCGGAAAAAACACTATGAAAAAGTTATATAATTTCGAAAAATTCATGAAAAATGTAGCATTTTTGTTTTTACAATAACCTCTAAATCGTTATCGTTGCCGAGATAATCGCGTTTGAAGTTGGCTATTTTTGAAAAATCCGTGTATTACAACGAAAACATGAATGCAGTGAAAATTCGGCATACACAGTAAAAGGACACAAAACGGGACGACAAGAACGAGGCGATTAAGGAAATTACAAACACAATTGTTGTCCCATTCTTGGTCATCCCGTTCACAGTTGCATAACCCCGGTAAAATTCGACCGGGGTGGGTTACGGGGTAAGGAGGGGGGTCACGGGGTAGGAAGGGGGGATGTGGGTCATGAGGTGGGAAGGGGGTAGGTCATGGAACGGAAGGGGGATAGGTCATCGGTCCCCGGCGCTGGGGACCGATTTTTTTAGAAGGTCTAAAAAAAAGTCGCCAAACTGTGGAGGGGTGGGTCATAAAAACAAAAATTTTGGACCGGGGTCTGTGCAACTGTGATTCCATTCATGTGTTGTTTGAGCGATCGTTCCATCCCGTTCTTGTCTATGTCGAAAATTCGTCCCTGAATCAATACAAGTTGTGTATTGATGCGAATATTCAAAAGTTTTTAGCAGTTTTTCAGTCGATGAAAAACGAAATTTTTTTTTCAATACTCACTTTTATTGATTCAGGGACGAATTTTGAAGTTACTACACAATAGACTTAAAAACACCCATCTAAAAAAATGAGATTTTTGCGACTTTTCGCTTCAATATATAGACCTTCCCTGAATCAGGGAAACATTTTTTCGCTTCGTAAATTTCAAATTCGGATTTTAATAAAAAGAATTAACAGCTAATAAAAAGTTTCGATTTTTGAAAATAGTAGCCAAAAGAAAAAACCCTGATGATCGGATATTCTCCGAATGAAAACATAATAGAAAATGACTGCACCACTAATTCCCTAGTAATAAACCGTTACGATTAGATCGCATCTCTTGATCCGCAAATGACAAATGGCGATGCCGGCCATGAGAGAGACTATCTCAACTTTGACAAATTAATAATAAGAAAATTTTTTTGGATTGCTAAAATTTTTGGAACTACTACACAATAGGCCCGTTCGAAAACATTCACGTTCAATGCGGTCGCTAATCTTTAGTAGTACCCAGCCCCTGAAACATGGTCAAGGAAGCGTTTTAATGCTTCGGGAGTGCGCGCAATCGATTCCCTGACTAGAAAAACCTCAGAATCGACGGTTTTTTCATAAAAATCCGAAAATTTCGATCTTCGCTTCAATACACCCACCACCTTCCCTGAATCAGGGTCAAGGAAGCTTTTTCACACTTTGATAATGCGCGCAATGTATTCCCCACATAAAATTAGGCATAGAAAGGTTCTTTTTAGAAAAAAATGTTTTTGAGAATATGCCATAAATGTTACGCCCGCGTCGGTTCAGAAAAATTTTCGCGTTCTACCCTGATTTTCAGGGTCAAATGTAATTTTTCATGCTTCGAAAATGCGCGCAATCGATTTTTCGCCTAGAAATTAGTCTAAAAAGTTGGTTTTTAGAAGAAAATCAGAAAAAAATTTTCGCGTCGAAACGCAGTTCTACTCTGATTTTCAGGGTCAAATTTTCTGGAAATAACCTCTATAGATGTAAAAACATGCGAGGAATCCGAATTTGACATTTTCAAAGCGCAAAAACACTTCCCTGATTCAGGGAAGGTCTGTGTACTGTGAAGAGAAAAGTCGCAAAAATTCAATTTTTGCCTAAAATCGTAGTGAGAGTCAGCAAAAAACGCACCCCTGATTCAGGGAATACCTGTATATTGAAGCGAAAAGTCACAAAATCGCATTTTTGCCTAAAAACGAGCCCTTTTAAGGGTAAAATTGTATGTTATTTTCTCGAATTTTCGCGTCGATATACCGCTTTTCTTGAATCCGAGGAATTTTATTAATGTCAAATTCGGATTCCCCGTACATTCTTAGATCATTTTAGGTAAAAATCGCATTTTTGCGACTTTTCGCTTCAATACATAGGCCTTCCCTGGATCAGGGAAGCGTTTTTTCGCTTCGAAAATGTCAAATTCGAATTTTTTCTGGGATGGACTGGTCCTTTAATCGGCAGGTTTTCGTTTCAATACACAAATTCCCTGATTCAACTGACCATAAATAAAAAACAAAAATGACAATGAAGATTTGAAATTTTTGAAAAAAAGGTCAAATAGAGACTGCCTCGATTCGGTTAAAAGAAGAAAAGATGAAGTTGACTAAAATCTAAGTTGACATGAAGACTTCTTTTTCACCGCCAATTAAAGGATATTTTGGAAATTTCAGAAGCGGAAGAACGACGCTTTTCGACTAAGGAAATGAACTTGATATCAACAATGAAGATGATTCGAGCTGATAAACGGAATTTTATTTGGAAAAGTTTCAACAACTGCGTTTTTGGCGGCGAAAAATATTCAAGGACCAGTTCACTTGGAAAAAAACAATATGTAAAAAAGAAAAGTAAAAATTTTTTGAAAAAAATTCACGTCTACGGGGCTTAGCGAGTGATTCTTAGTAGTACCGAAAAAAATTTCGGTACTACTAAGTATAGGTCAGGAAGAGGGGAGTCCCTCTGACCCACTCATGGACCAAAATTGAGGGGGATCACCTCATGGACCCAAAATTGAGGAGGGGACCACCTCATGGATTCAACATTGAAGGGGGACTACCTCATAGACCCCGCCGAATATATGAAGTGATCCATAAAAATTGGGTGTCAGAAGACTACCTCAAGCTAAAAAAAGGTCTTTTTATTAAAATCTTAGCCAAATTTAATGAGATAGTGGGGGACCACCTCATCAGGCTTCCCTCCCCCCCCCCCCACCTTGCCAACCTATGCTACTAAGGATTAGCGAAAAAATCATGATAAAATTCCGCGAACTTTTGGAACAACATTTTTATACACACTTACTAGGTGTTGACTTTTTTTCTCTTGGCGCGAAATAATTGCTTTTCTGGCGAAAATTCGAATTTTAGTTTATTTTCGCGTCAATACACTCACGACTTTCCCTGAATCAGGCCTAGATATAAACCAAAATCCGAAAAAATGAAAAATTGAAATTGAAAACATCACTAATTTGAAAAATCGAAAAAAGAGTCCGTTCCAGCGCTTAAATCATATTTACGCATTTAATAAAGAAGAAGGAGAAGAAAACACTTGAATAATCGGCGTCGCGATTAGTCGTTAAATCAGCCTATCGCAATAGAAAAAAACATGCCTGGTTACGAGCTTCGAATAAAAAATGTCGCGGATTTTCTTCGTGCGCTAAGATCAATCATCATTATTATTCTTATTGCGGAGTAACAAAAAATTATGAAGACTATAGTCTACGAGAAACAAAATTCACACAAAAAATGTGTGTATTGACAGGAAAATTTGAGATATAAAAAAATTTCCAGAGCTACTACACAATAAGGGAAGGGGGGGAGCCACTCACGTGAAAAAATTTTCAATTTTTTTCTAGCAATAGCTCCTCTAGGGGATAAAAACATGCGGGGGAATTCGAATTTGATATTTTCGAAGCGAAAAAAACGCTTCCCTGATTCAGGGAAGGTATATTGTGTATTGAAGCGAAAAGTTGCAGAAATACGATTTTTGTCTAGAAACGACGGATTATGGTGAGAATCAGCGACAAAACGTTTCCCTGATTCAGGGAAGGCGTATTGACAAAAATCGCATTTTTGCGACTTTTTGCTTCAATACATAGGCCTTCTTGAATCAGGAAAGCGTTTTTTTACTTCGAAAATGTCAAATCCGGATTCCCCCACATGTTTTTACTCCTAGAGAGGTCATTTTTAGAAAAAATGTTCACGTTGGTGGTCCCCTTATTGTGTAGTAGCTCTCCAAATTTTCTTGTATGTAAATTTCCTTCAAACGAATAAGGAGAAGGCGAAGATTGGGTGGTAATGACCCGTTTTTTCTAACACGATTAAATGATAATTGAAACGTTTTTGAGTCGAAACGAATCTCGGTCAGTGTCAATGGCCACTGACTAAGTGTGATCGGGGCCGTTATTCTCTTGAAGAGCGAAGGTGAAAAAAACGATTGGAAGACAGGAAGTATTGTTGAGGAAAAATGCCAACCGGCGTGAATTTTTTATATGCTGATGACTGAGGGTTGTCGGCTTATAAAAAAAATGGTCGGCTTGTAAAAAAGTACTAATTGGGAACTTTCTATTATTCATGTGATTCATAAAGAATTGGAAAATGTTGGAGCTCTTCCCCTGGGGAGACGCAATCAACAGAATTCCAAAAACTGATACTTTTTTGAAGTAATTTTATGAAAAAATATCCTCTAAAGGCTTAAGCTTAAGTTTAGGCTGAGGCCTAGGCTTGGGCTTAAGCCTAAGGTTTAGCCTAGGCTTAGGCCTAAGCCTAAGCCAAGCTTAAGGTTGAGCCTAAGGTTAAGCCTAAGCTTAAGCCTAGGCTTAGGCTTAAACCTAGGTCTAAACCTAAACCTAAGCTTAAGCCTAAGCCTAAGCTTAAGCCTAAACCCAAGCCTAAACTTAAGCCTAAGCCCAAGCCTAAACCTAAGCTTAAGCCTAAGTCTAGGCTTAGGCTTAAACCTAGGTCTAAACCTAAACCTAAGATTAAGCCTAAGCCTAAACTTAAGCCCAAGCCTAGGCTTAGGCTTAAACCTAGGTCTAAGCCCAAGCCTAAACCTAAGCTTAAGCCTAAGTCTAGGCTTAGGCTTAAACCTAGGTCTAAACCTAAGCTTAAGCCCAAGCCTAAACTTAAGCCTAAGCCCAAGCCTAAGCCTAGGCTTAAACCTAGGATTAAGCCCAAGCCTAAACCTAAGCTTAAGCCTAAGCCTATAGAGGATATTTTTCCATAAAATTACTTCAAAAAAGTATCAGTTTTTGGAACTCTGTTGATTACGCAATCTCCTCAGAAGGAAAAGCTCCGGATTCCCCGCATGTTTTCACCCCTAGAGAGGTCATTTACAAAAAAATTTTTGAAAATTTTTTCATGTGGGTGGCCCCCTATTGTGTAGTAGCTCCAAAAAATTAAATCTTACTTGAAAAATTGATTTTTTTTCATTTAAGACAACAAATTTTTTGACACCGAGATAGAATGCAATAGCTAAAGCTCTAATCTGAAAATCCGATATAGGCTCGGCGAGAATTAAGCTTGCACGGCATGACAAGAAAACAATCATGAAATGAAAATAAGATTATACTCGAATCGAGATTTAAGCATGTAATTTACATAACTAAGTTCTCGCTCGCCCAATATTGGAGTTTTCAAGTGTTGTCTTGCAAATTAATTTCTGGCTACAAAGAGCAATCAAAATTAGCGTTCGATCTTAAAGGACCAGTCGTCGAGTTTTGGACAAAACTTTCTTAGGCTGCATTCAAGCATGTCAAAAAGTCTAATTTTGCCTAAATTTCAATAAAATCGTGTTTATTGAAACGATTGGTTATGAAATATAAAATTTTATTGGTTTTTTTGCTTCTCGACCAATAAAATTTTATGCTTCATGACCAATTGTTTCAATAAACATGATTTTATTGAAAATCAGGCAAAGTTATATTTTTTTGACATGCTTGGACGCAACCTTATAAAAAATGTTGACCAAAATTGGACTGGTCCTTGTACAAAACAAAAATTTCTGACAAAAAGTTTTGGTACTTCTTACTCCTCTCGTTCTTTTATTGTGGATCGAAAAAATCAAGGCGGATAAATTCTTCGTCTGCTTCAAGGAATTTTTATGGCTAAACTTGATGGCAATGGTTTGGATAACACTAGGAGGTCATTGCATAGACGTTTTTTTGACGCATGAAACAAGTTTGCGAAAAAATATTCAACTTAAAAAAATGATCCAGATGAGTCAAATTTAAAGAATTTTCGATAAAACCTGTTGAATTAGCTAGAATTCGGAAATGATGACTCATTATTTTTTACCAAAAAAGATTAAATGACTAGAGACCATTTTTGCGCATCTCGGAAAGTAGAAAGTAAGAAGAATTACGCAAGTTTTGGATGTACAGGGTGTCCCAGTAGGGTGGGACTATCATTGAATTGAGGGTTTCTCCTCATCCAATCGGATGACGAGAAACCCTAGATGCGGTTTTTTGTAGGAGAGAGAGCTCAGACGATTCTGCTTCAGATCCTATAAAAATTCGGAGCTGGTCAAGATAAGGTGGGACCAACCGTATCAAAAATTTTTTTAACAGTGATGAGAAATAGAATTGTCAAACTGAATGTTGTAGCAAAATGAATATTGTAGCAATTTTTGTTTGTTTGAAGTTGGCGATTTTTGAAATCGGTGTGTATTACAACGAAAAACATGAACGCAGTGAAAATTCATCCCTGAATCAATAAAAGTTATGTATTGACGCGAAAATTTAAAAAAAAATTTTCCCACTTTTCGTAAGTCGATGAAAAAGAAATTTTTTTAAATTTTCGCGTCAATAAACAACTTTTATTGATTCAGGGACAAATTATCATTGCGTTCTTGTTTTCATTGTAATACACAAGTTTTTCAAAAATCACCAACTTCAAATGCGATTTTCTCGGCAACGATAACGATTCAGAGGTTACACCTTTAGATTAAAAAACGTTAATCTATTCAAAAAGTTTGTGTATTACAACGAAAACATGAACGCAAATTCAAAATCCAAACGCAATTTTCTCAAAAACTACAACGATTCAGAATTTACCGTAAAAACAAAAAATGCTCCATTTTTCGTGAACTGTTTTAATGTATATTTTTTTCATAGTGTTTTTCCGAGTGGACCGGTCCTTTAAATCACTCGGCAGAACTTTCCGCTACACCTAATAAAATGTTATATAAATAATTCGATGGTGTCACATCTCATGGAGTCATAAAGATCGGCCTGGTGTGAAAAGCTTCTTGTCTCATTAATTAGCGATTTTGAAGTTTATGCATCATTTTGTGCACAACAAGTTTTGTTATGTGAATCATAGGATATCCAAACTGGTTGAAAATGATTATCCATCAGAAAATACAAATTGTCCCGCTAAAGGTGTGATAAAACGTTGAAAAAATTTTTGCAGAAATTTACTTTTTCAAAGTGAAATTTTCAATTCAAAATTTCATATACAGTGTGGGCCAACAAAAAACTGTACTTTTGCGTTTTTTGGCAAAAAATTTTCTTTCAAAAATCACCTATAAGGGATATTTTCATGCGAGAAAGCGAAAAAAATTTGAAGAAAAAATCGAAAAAATGACGATTTCATGGCTAAGTTAGCATTTTCAGAATTTTTCAAATCGATTTCTCGCATGAAAATACCCCGTGTAGGTAATTTTTGGAAAAAAATTTTTCACCAAAAAACGCAAAATTAAGGTTTTTTGGCTCACCCTGAAAATTCGAATTGAAATTTTCAATTTGAAAAAGTAGTGGGAAAATTTTTTTGGCTTTGGTGACTTTTTAATTAATGATAGATAGGACAAATGATGCTGGATTCCTGTTTACTACTTCGGCTATCTTCAAAATGAAGATCAACTCATATGTTCGGCCAATGGCAATGCTCAAAAGGAGGAGAAAGCCTCGAGTTAGGCCAAGTGGATTACGTATAGTTGTGTAATTGTTTTTCATTATTTCAAATAAAAAATGAAACCGAGCGCTCGGCTCCTGGTACTCGGTTTTTTCAATGGTATTTTTTGCATCTTACAAAGGACCTACAAGATCTGATAAACTCAGATTTTTTCGAGACCTGGTTCAAAAGTTAGGAAAAAACGAATACAATAGTCGCTTGATTGATTGGATATAAATTTTTTGAGCTATGGGGTTATAAAGTTGCAAAATTGTTCGATTTTTCTGAGTTTGTCAGACCTTGAAGACCCCCTTGTTAGTGCATAAAAAAGGGGCCTCCAAAACTTTTAATTCCATCGGCCTTATATCTCAAAATACCCTATATTGCACTGAAAACCGAAATGCCTGCCGCACATATACTAGTTTAAACATTGCTATCACCGGGGGAAAATGGAAAATTTTTGTCTAAAACATGACCCAAATTGGTAAGGCGCTACCAATTTTGGTCACGTTTTAGACAAAAGCTGCTGTTAAACAAACTAGTGGTTTACTGTAATTTTAAAAGTGTGTAATACGCCAAGTTTCTCTGGCCTCAGAGCAAATATTGTTATCCCATAAACAACAGACAAACACATGTGTTTTTGGCCGTTAGGATAATTTGAGTGGCGGAAGGAAGCAAATGAGTTTATGGCGTCGGAAAAATTTTTCACAACTAATTTTTTGCATTAGAACAAAAATTTTCGAACTCAATTTTTGAGAATTGATCATTTTTTAGATTGTTCGTTTTATAATAATTTTTCGAGAGAAGGTGTGTATTTTTGAATTTTCAATAAGTTAACCTCCTACAGGATGGGCTAAAAAAGGAAAATTTATTTTTTTAAAATGAGTCCTCTATGTGTAATTTTATGTGGAGAATCGATTGCGTGCATTCCTGGAGCGTGAAAACGCTTCCCTGATTCAGGGAAAAATTGGTTTTGAAGCGAAAATGGTCTGGAAGTCACTCTTCTAAGGGTAATTTTATGCAAGAAATCGAATGCACATATTTTTGAAGCATAAAAACGATTCCCTAATACAGAAAATGACAATCTTAATTTTTTTCAAAATCAATTTTTCCCTGAATCAGTTTCAGGGAACCGTTTTCACCCTCCGAGAATAAACCGCATGTGTATCCAAAATGATGCCAGCTAGAAAAAACTGTCTTCGAAAATTCTAAAACTATAATAAATTAATACCCCCTCATTAAACGAAGAAAGGCCTTCTCAGATTTCAACTCGGAAAAAAGTGCTCAATTTTTTTGGCTATCGATGAAACAAAGCTCATTCTAAAGAAAACACTGAGAATTTATTGCTGAAGCACTCCCAAAAAACTAAGTTGTCACAGAAAAAAACTTGTCGGCACGAATCAAATCAAACACTGCTAAATAGTACAAATCCATCTGTGCTTGGACAACAAACAAGACATATCTTCTCACACTTTGGGCCACCAAAAATTTGTTGCGGCGCCATTTAGACCACCGCAAGTTTGTTGGTGAAAAATTTTCGTTTTTTGTCGATGACGCAACTAGGGGGAAGCTTCCCCCCAAATCCGAAAAGATGAAAATGTTTCGGAACTCGGGACTTGTGCCAATCGATTTCTCGTGCCCGAAAACCCTCAAGTACCAAAAATCAGTCATTTGGAGAAAAAATTTTTTTCGAGAAGCGTACTGGGCGTGCACCCCTTTAAAAAAGAGTATTTTTCTACAAAATAATTTCGCGACTGTTGGAGCAAAAGCATAAGGGGGAATCAAGGTGATTTTTGAAAATTTTTTGAAAACGAACAAATTTGCCTTGACCCTTATGTTTTTGACCAAAATATTGGAAATTTTTCGAAAAAAACATAAGGGGGACCAAGACAAATTTTTTAAAATTTTTTGGGACTTCCCCCCCCCCCAAATCGAAACTCTAGTTGCACCATGTCGATGGCATTTCGGTACTCTTTCCAAATATGACAAGTTTTCATGTTTTATGTAGAAAAGTTTATGATCCCTTCAGGGCATATCTAGATAGGTATAAATCGGCAAAATAAAAGCAAGTCGGATTTCCGCTCAATTGGAAACGCTATCAAACATATGTCAAAAGTGCGTGAAAAGTGATGAGAAAGGTGGGAGGGGAATGCTTTCTCAAGTGGACACTTGGCACCTTTGTTATTTGAATTTGTGGTTTGGAAAAAAATATCCCAGCTAAATTTTTCGAAATTTTGAAATTCGGGGTTAAAAGAAGTTTAAGACATGACACATAATCATCCACGCCTCTTCCCCCACAATTTGATGGTTATCGCGCGCAGAAAATGGCGATTTTTTGTGAAAAAAATGGGAAAATTTAGAAATTTTCTCGATCCCCTGCTTTTTTGGGCCGAACGAGGAAAACCGAGGGCCGAAAAAACCGAGAATTTGACCCTCGGATCTTCCCGACCTTCGGTCTCGATTTTGTGATAAATGCTTGTTTTTCATCTGAAAATGCGCAGAAAATAACGATTTTTGTGTGAAAAAAGGGCAAAATTTGGACATGTTTGTTGTTTTTCGAAAAATTTAGGCAAAAGTTTAAAAAAATTTTTCCCAAAACCTTTATTTCGGACCCATTAAATCATATAACCTATATTCCATTTAGCCAAAAAGCCTAAATTTCTCTTGAAAATTTCTATGACATGTCTTTTTATTGTTGGTCTTGAGCATTACATAACCTTAATGTGCCGATGTTCGCCCATAAATTCCCCCCAACACACACAGCTCAATTGATAATCTTGTCAAAATATGTACTCGCCGCTTTATTTCCAAATCGCAAATCCATCTAATCTTGCAAAAACAATGACCATATGGTGGCCGGTGTAGCCGATTGGTTGTTGAGTGTCGGACTCGACCCCACCCACTTCCTGTCTCGCCTCAGGACACCGTTTCTTTCTTATGTGTTTTTTCAAGTGTTAAAGTATTTAGTGAAGGAGGACTTGTAATTGAGCTAAAGTATTCGTCGGTTTGGTCTTTCTAAGTTTGATCTTGTCTCGATCAGGAAATAACTTTTTGTGTTAAAATTTGTGATGTTACACAGATTTCCGTTTTCGAAAAGAAATTTAAAACGTTACGGCATTTTTACATCTTCTTTGGGAGATAGTCTATACTTCATGCCGTAGGGGTAGTTATGCTCCAAGTTTCAATCTTTGTCACCAGTCTTAAATATGCGAATTTTGAGCACGGTATACAGGGTGAGCCAACAAACCGTGCGTTATTTTGGTGAAAAATTTTTAAAAAGTTTTTTCAAAAATCATCTATAAGGGATATTTTCATGCAATTTTTGAAAAAAATTTTTTGGTACTTATGCACTATCCCCCTAGGGGGGATTCTGCATAAATTTATGCACTACCCCCCCCCCCCTCCATAGTGCATAAGCACCAAATTTTTTGAAAAATTTTCGCCAAAAAACGCAAAAGTACGGTTTTTTGGCTCACCCTGTAATTTGTTCATGGTAACAAAGGTACCATGATGTCAATTTTGTTACCAGAAAAAAATTAAACGTGACCAAAATTCGCATATTTGAGACCGGTGACAAAACTTGTCATTTTTCATAACTTTGAGCACAACTACCTTAAAGGTATTATTCACGAGCAACACAAATTGTGCCCAAGGCATTTATTTCAAACTTTTTTTTAAAATCGATTTTCTAGCTCAAAAAAGTTGTTCCAAGCTGTAAACTATAGTTTTTTTTAAATGTAAACTATAGTTTTTTTTAAACTATAGTTACTCTAAAAAAAGTCTTTCTGGACTTTAAGCCGAAAAAAGTTGCCCTGAGGAGTTCAAACCACTTATTAGCAGAACGAGAAAAATCGATTTCAAAAAAGTTGTCTACTTTTTTCCATTCGATTACGAAATCGAAAAAAAGTTAAACTCGAAAAATGTGGGCAGCGACGTAATATACCCTACTATAAACGTGTAATGTCTGTGAGTTTGTCGGACGAACGATAGATTTAAAACCCTCATGCTAAAACAAAAATTCGTAGGAATGATGAGAGAAAAGACGATTGACACCAAAATACTCGAAATAGGAACAATTGTTTTCACTTTTGTGTTTTTTATTTTAGAGTAAAACGGTCGGGAGTGCTGCTCAGAGAGACTGCAAGCTAATGGCCCCAATTGTGTTAACACCCTAACAGGCATGTGTGATTTA